>JAWQFJ010007176.1:0-20000 GCA_034096865.1 Theodoxus fluviatilis | reverse complement strand
TACATAGGTATTTCCATGAGACACTAACTGCGGTTATTGTTGATGTTTGGCCGGTATTCCGATGGGTTCTATGATCTGAGGCTATACGTGGAACTACTGCAGCACCATGGGGTCTTTTCAGACCATTCTTTCATTGTCGTCTTCCCTGGCTTCCTCAAGAGACTAATGAGGACCAAGCGGGCAACGCCGTTGTCGAGTGCTATGCTCTTATTTGTCATCAGGCGTAATTACTTCCTCTCATTAATGACCGCACTATCTCCGAAACCTTTCAGAAAGATGAACTCTACGGCGTTTTCCTCAACCAATGGTCTTTCGATCGGACGAGAGATTCCATTCGGCATCCATTAGTCTCAGTGACCCAGAGAAAGCTTACATCAGGAGTTACTCTCTTCATGGAGGAAGTAAGTGCTGGATGTTCTTCTTTCAAAGGAGCTTTGAAGACGGGTCCAAATGACCACGCTGTCAAGCGCCAGATACAGTGTGCGTCGCAATCCCTACTTGCAAGCCAAAGGATGCTGAAAGGCAAGACTGAATGTGGATGCTGAAGAACAGAAAAGCAGAAATCGCTCCAGTGCACATGCGCCGAAGGAGGTGGCAGCGGAGAGGAGGGTAGCACATCGGTGTGGACAAGCCTTGTGGAAACATAAAACAGGAAGTTTTCTTTTAGTCGTTTGGGTTACAAGGGCAAACCTTGGTGTGAACACACCGTGTGGAAACATAATACAGGAAGGTTTTTTTTATCGCTTGTAATACTTCAATGGCAAACCTCTGCGTGAACACGCCGTTGGAAACAGATCACAGAGCGTTTACTGAGTCGCTTGTAATACAGGAAACAGAATACAAAACTTTTTTACAACGCTTATATTACAAGGCATTAATCGGTGAAGCCGTGTGGAAACAGAATATTGGAAGTTTTTTTTTTAATCAGTCGCTTGCATTACAAAGGAGTCTCTCGGTGTGAATAAGTCATGTAGAAAGAGAGCACATGATTTTCTTTGAATTCGCTCGTTTTAAAAAGACTACTCTCGGTGTATGGCCACCTTGTGGTAACAGTATACAAAAGGCTTTTTCAAGTCACATTTATTACAAAGGCAAATATGAATGAAGATGCTAAAAGCACACATTTCAGTCAACACAGTATGTGCATTTGACAGTGGCAAGGTGGCCACAACTGCCGTGAGTGATTAATGAACCTTTCTTTAATGGTACCGAAGTATGTGTTGCCAGAGAGAGAGACAGAGAGAGAGAGAGAGAGAGAGAGAGAGAGAGAGAGAGAGAGAGAGAGAGTTAGAGTTCAAGCAACATCTTTTCCCGCTGCGACATTGGTATGTAATCCGTGGCTGTACTGTCGCAGGCAATTTCTCGTCGTCGTTGTCGTCGTCATCAACGTCGTTTTTGTCATCGTTGATTCCCCGTCATCAAGTTCATGATACATGTTGTGTTCTCCCTCGCCAACCTTCATCAACATCGTCGTCATCGTCATCATCATCATCAGCAGCAGCAGCAGCAGCAGCATGTTGTCCTTGTGAGAACATTATTTTTGGGGAAATCTCTCCCCTGGTCGCCTCTGTGCTGTGCTCGGTACCCGCCATCGCTCTGTCCTTTGCTCGATACCCGCCATCGCTCTGTCCTTTGCTCGGTACCCGCCATCGCTCTGTCCTTTGCTCGGTACCCGCCATCGCTCTGTCCTTTGCTCGATACCCGCCATCGCTCTGTCCTTTGCTCGGTACCCGCCATCGCTCTGTGCAGTGCTCGGTACCCGCCATCGCTCTGTCCTTTGCTCGGTACCCGCCATCGCTCTGTCCTTTGCTCGATACCCGCCATCGCTCTGTCCTTTGCTCGGTACCCGCCATCGCTCTGTGCAGTGCTCGGTACCCGCCATCGCTCTGTCCTTTGCTCGATACCCGCCATCGCTCTGTGCAGTGCTCGGTACCCGCCATCGCTCTGTCCTTTGCTCGGTACCCGCCATCGCTCTGTCCTTTGCTCGGTACCCGCCATCGCTCTGTCCTTTGCTCGGTACCCGCCATCGCTCTGTCCTTTGCTCGGTACCCGCCATCGCTCTGTCCTTTGCTCGGTACCCGCCATCGCTCTGTCCTTTGCTCGGTACCCGCCATCGCTCTGTCCTTTGCTCGGTACCCGCCATCGCTCTGTGCAGTGCTCGGTACCCGCCATCGCTCTGTGCTGTGCTCGGTACCCGCCATCGCTCTGTCCTTTGCTCGGTACCCGCCATCGCTCTGTGCAGTGCTCGGTACCCGCCATCGCTCTGTGCAGTGCTCGGTACCCGCCATCGCTCTGTCCTTTGCTCGGTACCCGCCATCGCTCTGTGCAGTGCTCGGTACCCGCCATCGCTCTGTCCTTTGCTCGGTACCCGCCATCGCTCTGTCCTTTGCTCGATACCCGCCATCGCTCTGTCCTTTGCTCGGTACCCGCCATCGCTCTGTCCTTTGCTCGGTACCCGCCATCGCTCTGTCCTTTGCTCGGTACCCGCCATCGCTCTGTGCAGTGCTCGGTACCCGCCATCGCTCTGTCCTTTGCTCGGTACCCGCCATCGCTCTGTGCAGTGCTCGGTACCCGCCATCGCTCTGTGCAGTGCTCGGTACCCGCCATCGCTCTGTCCTTTGCTCGGTACCCGCCATCGCTCTGTGCAGTGCTCGGTACCCGCCATCGCTCTGTCCTTTGCTCGGTACCCGCCATCGCTCTGTGCAGTGCTCGGTACCCGCCATCGCTCTGTCCTTTGCTCGATACCCGCCATCGCTCTGTCCTTTGCTCGATACCCGCCATCGCTCTGTGCAGTGCTCGGTACCCGCCATCGCTCTGTCCTGTGCTCGGCACCCGCCATCGCTCTGTGCAGTGCTCGGTACCCGCCATCGCTCTGTGCAGTGCTCGGTACCCGCCATCGCTCTGTGGCAAGAGAGGCAATGCGGTATTAGCACCTTGGCCGAGGAAGCAACTGCAGGAATCGTGCAGTCTCGAACAGCGTCTGGCCGCCGCGAGATGACCTTTGGCGAGCGCCTTGACCACTGGACTGGAGCATTCATCTGACCTTATGAAGGGTCACGCTCTGCAACTCGAAATGCTCTTCCTGTCCGCCACTCACACCTCCCACTCCTGTCTCCATCCGCTGTGTTGCAGGCGGGCACGAAACGTGTAGAGTCCAGTATGGTCTACAGCGTATCACCGCGTCATCTGGACTGCCTTGATGAGTTATGGTGCACAGACTTGGACAGGACTAGTAAGATTTTAAAGAAAACCGAAGCTCACGAAATTCTACACTATTACATTTGTCTAAATTCTCTTGGTATCTCCTTCTTCGGATGGACCCGCTGTCTGCTGGGTTTTCGATCTTGCTCCAGAAAATCAGCCATGCGCTGCCCCAAGCAGCCAAAGAGGCTGACGGGACGACATCGAGAAAGGATCAGTTTATTAAGACCCGATCATGCGTCGTGAAGCACAGAGGAAACAGGTAGAGCCCTAAGCTGGGGTTCTGACATGTCGAGAGCCCGTATGTGCCACTGCGGAGCGTGTAGCTCTACCTGGAGTTTTCTGGCAGCTGAGGCGTGACTTACAGAGGCAACAAGAGGACAGGAGGGCCTAGAGATTCTTAGAGCCCGTGTCAGTTGGTGCCAGCATGCCACTTCTCCACTTTGTACACGACACACTTGGAGAAACACAATCATCGATCAAAGCAAAACAAAACCGCCACAAATCTGCCATACCGTTCCATGACAAAATTTCTCGCAGGTAGATATCACATTTCCTAAGCGCTGGTTTTCATTCAAAACGAGACACCATGGTTTAGCAAAGGTGTTACCAAAAGATGTGTGAACGTCTAGTGTAGCCGTCTACTTAGGAGGGGAAGATTCAGAAACCATTGCATTTTTAAAAAATTGCAGTCGAAATGAATAACCCCCCCCCCAAACTTACGTGTTGCCAAAATCTTTGGGGAAAGAAGCTGCACATTTAAGTGGCTTCCTTCTTCGTGCCAGGAGGGTCTTTTACAAGTGGAGAACTGTGGAGGCGCAGCAGCCAAACACAGGCACTCCACACTTGTCTTTCCAGGCATCTTGTCACGAAATTTATGGCGGCGTTTGTCACATTTCAAATACGACAGACACTGGCAAGCAGGGAGCCATGGGGAGAGGCAGTCAGGCAGTGTAGGAGGATGACGCACAGCATGGTTGTCACCGTGAATTATTTCCATAGAAACCGAGCTCCTGATGTGAGGAGCTGCTGCTGCGGAGCCTGAAAGTCGCCAGCGCACCCTGCTGTGTCCTGCAGAGCTTGCCAAGTGCCCGGCTGTTTGCATCCTCGACCCCCACCACTGGCATGAGATTCCTCCCCCAAAACAAAACCAACAACAACAACAACAGCTACCCTTTCCCTCCTTCCCGTCCTCCCAACATAGTTTGCATAGCGTACAGTGCTGGTAGCTAGAGGACAAGACCAATGCAATAAGCGAAAGGAAGAGAAAAAAAGAGAGAGGAAAAGTCGTCCAACGTGGTAACATCCCACACAGCAGCTTCAATAGAAAGTGCGTGCCGAGGCTGCGTGTTCCATGCCTTGCTCGAGAGCTTCTCCAGAGGTCACGCAACCAGTTTTACCTTTCACAAATCGACACGTTACAAATGACAAGTTTACTCCACACATACTCAGTGGAATGAATGGAGCTACTAGAACGGGTCCCAGAGGTAATCAGCCAGAGGTTTCAGCTACTGAACGGAGCATTGTCATACTCTGGTGACACCCAGTGACAAGATGAATAAAGTTGGAAATATGAGAGCAGAAAATGATTGACGCGTCCAGGCGATGCAGGAACAGAACGCTTCAGAGCATATGCGTCCTTTCTCACCATCATGCAGTTTGCGCAGCTGCTCATAAGTGTCCGGATATAAAGCAAAAGTAATGCTTTCAGATTCTATGTCACAAAAGCTATGAGCAATACAATCAAGCGTACAAAAACGACTAAAAGATGAGGCAAACATTTGCTGCCATGCACATGTCACTCTATAGTGGGCACTTTGACCCAAGGAAGGCACCACGGCAGATTATCTGTAAGCAGACGGAAAACGATTTTCTGGGCTTTTTGAGGAGGACCAGTACGGTTGTTCAAGTCACACACGCAAGAGTTTGGATGTTAGCAGCTATGGCGTGGGAACTGGAGGAAGGGCCGTAATGCCAGACAGCTACGATCACAAGGAAATCACGGCAAGGAACGTCTCTGGAAGGGAAACAGACGCAATTGGTTCAACTACAGCATCCCTTAAAATGACGTAGTTGCCATGCTACCTGTAAGGCAGATCTTTCTAAATGGTTGGTCGTTGCCGACACAACGAGCGACTATGGGGGAGGACCCTTGTGTTGCCAAGGCAAATAACACAGCCATGCAGAAGCGTGTGTCAGGCACTAGGCTCCATAAATAACAAATACTATTTGTAGAGCTCAGTGCTGTCAAGACGGCAAACATCAGTGAGGCAGCATAGGACCACGGGAAGCGCTTCCTGAGACGGGCCACACGAGTGGACTCGTCCGAGGAGAGGGGTGTGGGAAAGACATCCAAGCTGGCGCCCCACAGTATCTGACTGAGTGCGTCTTACAAGGTTTTTTGGAATCTTCAGATAACTTTGTCATTCTGTGTGTGAATCACTGCGAATTCATTGCCGATTATCCAACCAAGATCGCTTGCCAATCAGATGCTGTGACATGCTAGTTTGCGTGGCCTGCCAGCTTGGCTGTCATTCCCACACCCCTCTCCTCGGACGTGTCCACTAGTGTGGTCGTCTTCGGAAGCTTTCCCGGACCACGCCCCACCATGTTGCTGACCAGACACGGTTTTCTACCCTTCAGACAGGGACCGAGACTTTGATCAAGTCGTAAAAACGGAATCTCACGAGCATATCGCGACTACAAACAATTTGCAACATTGAAACAGGAATACTTCCAACTGTCGGGTACTCATGCTTTGGATAATCTTCCCTCTTATACGATTCTAGTATGCCATTGTACTTACAGACACTGTGAAGAGTGACACATCCCTGAAACATGTATTGCCTTTGCTTTGTAGAACTTTGTTGTTTAGAACTTGATTACAATGTATTTGTAAATCGTTGTACCACTTGATGGACGTCATTGTTTGATAGCGGACACCAAATACCCCCAGGCATTCCATTACAAGTATTATGTGGCAAATGTTTGCCCAAGATACATTGAATCGTGTCACCACTTGTACATGACCTTCAGTTTATCGAGGTGCATGTAGAGCAAATAACGAAACCACCCGTTCTCTTCGTGCAGTTCAGAGAAAAGGTCATCACTTCTTTCCGTCGTGGTGCACAGGAGACTGCTCTTTGACAGTCTAAGGAGGGTGAAGGCCACTGCCCATCTGCATTTGGTACTGGAATCGGCGCTATTTGCAAGGGAGACCTCCAGCACACCACTCCGATACGGCACTGCAGGCAAAACGCTCTCAGACACGGGACTGCGTCTCCTTCGGGACGCCTGCAGTATAGGCTGGTCCTCTGGGGCTGGATGGGATACTTCAATAGACTCTGGTCCTCATGGTGAGCAAAGAGAACACAGACAGAGAATGCTTCACCGTCAAAGTGGCCCTGGATGCCTTGTAGGATATAGTCATGCTACAGTTCACTCAAACCGCCTTTTTCCCCAGATGTGTTCGATAAATGATAAACTTTCATAAACTCATATAATGAAGTTCGGAAAAGAAGAAACAACATTCCATGTTTTCCCACCGGGTCTCTATGTCGATTTGCTTCCTATTCAAATCGAAACGATGTCCCTCGAGAGTTAGTGTCCTGACAAATGGGAAAGGCCATTAAGATCGAGCTGTCTGTACGCATACATAAGCCCACGGGAAAAGCAAAACAGCCGAACATTGATCTTGTCTTGAAGTAGAGCACATTTTATTCATGGAAGCAACAAAACACGCGAAGCACCTCATTGTCTCCCAAGAAGTGAAGAGATAATTGCACTTTTGCATCCATCCAAGAGATTATTTGCAACATTTTGATCAATAATGTGGGAAGGACACATAAAAAGCAGTGCGTGGATCGACCCTGCGCACTTTGGACGAGACAGCTGTCCCTCTTTGCCACTGTGTAACTTGCGTCCTCCTTCGCACACGTCTTCGAGAAACGTTTGCCTAAAATAGCAGAGAAACAACGGCACTAAGCGCTTTCGATACTTTCGGAGTGCTTGAAATTAGTATTGGCACTTTTACACAGTTGTCTTTCGCCTGGTAACTTTTTCATCAGGTGTTTGAGAACGAGAGAGAGGAAGAGAGAGAGAGAGAGAGAGAGAGAGAGAGAGAGAGAGAGAGAGAGAGAGAGAGAGAGAGAGAGAAAGAGAGAGAGAGAAGGAGGGAAGGGGGAGAAAGGAGGGTGTATTGAAAAGTGTGAGAGAAAGGGATGAGGGGAAAGGGGGAGGAGAAGGGAGGGGTGAGTAAGGGAAAGAAAGAGAGGGAGAAGTGAGAAAGGCAGGAGGTGGAGGAAGGTTGAGAGAGAGAGAGATAGGAAGGTTGAGAGAGAGAGGGAGAGAAGGAGGAAGAGAGAGAGAGAGAGAGAGAGAGAGAGAGAGAGAGAGAGAGAGAGAGAAAGAGAGAGTGGGTGCGGCGTTCAAAGCTGCGCGGTCCCCAGAATTGCATCCTTGAGCAAGATGCTTAACTCCCATTGCTTCTCCCCACCCAGGAGTGAAACCGGGTACCAAATGGCCCTCTTTAGGGCTACCAAACGGCCCTCCTCAGGGCCTCTCCCCAGGTCCTTCGGATGAGACCTTAATAAACCGAGGTCTAGTGTGTGATACGCATTCACAACATCAAAATCACGCACTATAAAGATCCTGACGCTCATGTCCTCGACGGGTGGGTGTCGGCCACAGTAAAAACACCCAGCACGCACAATTTCTCCTTTGTGGAAAACAGTGTGCCAGCGCCCTTGGCAGCAGGACACTGGTCTCATTGACTTGAGACACTACACAATGAGAGAGAGAGAGAGAGAGAGAGAGAGAGAGAGAGAGAGAGAGAGAGAGAGAGATTATATTATAGAAAGGTTGTAAATTGTGACCCTTTGTCACAAGCTACTGAATAAGTCATACTTGCCACTTTCGCTGCAGCTTTGTAAATGCAATGGCGGAGATCAGTCTCAGTTACAGAGCAATGCCATTCAAGTTGCTAAACTGTCTTCAGCTGAGTTAGGAAAAAATCCATACAGAATCCCAACATATAGCATTCCATTGACCCTTTCAGATCTCCTTTTTAATACTTATTTCATGGTTATTTTTTTATGGCCAACATTTCTCGGATGGGCCAATTTGCGTCAACAGAAGAAATTGTGCACCCTAATATGGCAAGAAGTCCAACTTACACAGCACGTCAATCTTAACACCTCTCATCTTCGACCACACTCCACAGTCAGTTGGACTGCATACGTGTATTACAATCAGATGCTCAATCAAAGGCCATTTCGCCGCCTTAAGAAAATCATAAGTTTAATCTGTTCACCAGTCTGTGAAAACATGTCACAACTGGACAACAGGGTCATTGTTTCCACTCTCCTCCTTTCTTTATGACGTGCTCATCATGTCAAATCAAGAAATGAAGAGACTGACGCCATGTCATCGGTACAAGGGAATTGATACGTACACTGTAAAGCTTCACTAAGCAAAGCAGAAAATAAAACTAACATCGCACTCTTTCACTCATTGACAGACAGACAGACAGACAGACAGACAGACAGACAGACAGACAGACAGACAGACAGACAGACAGGCAGACAGACAGACAGACAGACAGACAGACAGACAGACACACAGACACAGACAGACAGACAGACACACAGACACACAGACAGACAGACAGACAGACAGACAGACAGACAGACAGACAGACAGACAGACACACAGACACACAGACAGACGTACAGACAGACAGACAGACAGACAGACAGACACACAGACAGACACACAGACAGACAGACAGACAGACACACAGACACACAGACAGACGTACAGACACACAGACACACAGACACACAGACGTACAGACAGACACACAGACAGACAGTCACACAGACAGACAGACACACAGACAGACACACAGACAGACACACAGACACTGACAGATGCACAGACACACAGACACATGCACAGACATACACACAGATAAACACACAGACAGCCACACAGACAGACAGACACACAGACAGCCACACAGACAGACAGACACACAGACACACATGCAGACACACAGACGGACGCACCGACAGACACACAGACAGACACACAGACAGACAGGTGCAGAGAGAGAGAGAAAGAGAGAGAGAGAGAGAGAGAGAGAGAGAGAGAGAGAGAGAGAGAGAGAGATTTGAGGTTAAGGCGAATGTAGGTCATTGACCACGGTGTCATCATTAGTGCCGATTCCAGCTAGGAACTGAGTTTGACCGTCAATGTTGTCGAGTGGGGGGGAAAAAACCATCATTTTATTTCTTCTACCAGGCAACGGATGTCACATCAAAGGAATGGATTCGTGATGCACGCGAGGACGCAGAGACGACAGGCCCCGATTCCCTCCCTTGCCACAGTCTGCAGATCACGGCCGTGCATGCGTCATTATGACGTCACAGGCACGCTTTGAAACTTTCCTACAATGTTAGAGTGTTGTCTTTTTTTGTCATCAAACAGCTCTGTGAAAACAAAATGAACGCCTGACTCATGCAGCAACAACCAAAAATTCAGCTTGGGACGTCCTCATGACTTTCCATGAAATGGACACCTCTCTGATCGAGCATCGTATTTTGCACGGTTCTGTTGCCATGATTACCGCCACATGCTGTGTCTCAGGAGTGTCCCAGAGGGCATTTACTTTACGTTGAACACGAGCTAAAGGTCAACCAAGGGAGATATGTGCGTTTTTCCACTATAGAAAGAACAAGTCAATCATGTAATGACCGACACAAAGATGTGTTGGGCCTTGCAGTACACGGCATTGCGTGTCATTCAACGTGCGAGCCGCCCTCCCAAGCGGTGTCAGTCTGCCGCTTCGGTCAAATCAAGATACAGACGATTGCACCTACTTGGGCAATTCTCAAATATCATTTCATTCAAAAAGCTAAGTCGTCTCTGCTTATTCTTTGTGAGTTTCAAAGTTTCAATTTACAGGAGAAGATTGTGTGATTCTTTTTTTCGGGTGGGTGGGTGGGTGGGTGAGTGGAGATGCCTCTGATTGCGTAACACACCTCCTCACCATTAACTTGCCTCTGCCTTACTTGAATGCTAATTCGCGTAGTCTGCGGTGTCACTGTAAATAAAACAAATTCGCGCTGTCTGCGGTGTCACTGTAAATCAAGCAAATTCGTGTAGTCTGTGGTGTCACTGTAAAGCAACCGAATCCACGTACTCTGCGGTGTCACTGTTAATCAAGCAAATTCGTGTAGTCTGTGGTGTCCCTATGAAGCAAACGAATTCATGTAGTCTGTGGTGTCACTGTAAAGCAACCGAATCCACGTACTCTACGGTGTCACTGTAAATCAAACAAATTCGCGTAGTCTGCGGGGTCACTGTAAATCAAACAAATCCACGTACTCTGCGATGTCACTGTAAATCAAACAAATTCGCGTAGTCTGCGGTGTCACTGTAAACAGGAGACCATCTTTATGTGGAGTGCATTTTCATCGGCCATCGAGGGAATTCCTTTGAGGCAAGAGAATGAAAATGGCGCTTCGCTGAAAGCTTTGAGTGCTATTAGAGTCATTTTCACACTTGAAAGCCGTTATATTAACAATGCCAGCTTCAACACACGCTTTCAGATAGGCATGAAACATCACCCGCTGCAGAGATGATAACAGTATTAGCACCATTTCGCAGGGATATGTTTGCACTTAGTGACGATTCGATAAAATGAAACTCGCCAAAGGCACCGTCCCATCATTTTGAGAGGACTGATCACAAGTGCACTCTGTGAAACAGAATCTGGGACACACATCGTCACCATTCGTTCAATTGCCATCACCATCACCTCCACTCATCCACCGAAATTGAATGAACTACACTAATAGCAACGACAACAAAAAATAACGACAGTGAAAACATTAATGCCCACGACGATGACAACACAGCACGACAAACAACAGTTAGAAAACGTTGAAGGAATTGTGTCAAAATAAGAGTGTTCTATGGTCATCGTCACGCCCAAGCAGAAAGAGCCAGATGCGTTGACTGGAGGTCTATCATCTTCTCACGGTATTTACACCATCTACGATTGGACTAGCCGCACGCAATCAGGCTGAATGCAAGAGCCAGGCATACGCTTTCGCTTCCATCAGCGAGCGTATTTTCACCGAAGCCAAGAGATCGAGAGAAATCCTCGAGCCGAGAGTACGAAAACAGCCCTAAACCAGTCAGCTCAGAGATGGGTTCATTCCGACGTGATTTGCATATAAATTGAGACAATCTGGGTCAGGGGTGCCGTGTCTCCAAGTACAGGCGACGCCGTTGTCGGGTTGCAGACGGCACTCAGCATGACCAACGAATCTGAATTGACAGAAGGGAGGGAAAAAGAGCAGGCAATCAAAAAAGAGTGTGTCAGAGAGGGGAAAAACAACCAAAACATGTCTCCGTAAAGATCGTTTTCACGGCGCTCGTGGCACTGGCGTCGGTGGGGCAATTGCTCGTTGAGTTGTCGTCCTTGTTTGACACAGCAACCTTATCGAGCCGCCAGAGAACAACGATGCACGTCCTGAATAACCCCGCGAATCCAGTCCACTTGGGGCCTGAGGAGTGAAACGCCTCGTAATGAAGGCAAGGCATGGACGTGCAGCACGGGGTCATCTGCCCACAGCAAACGACAAGATGAGGCAATATTCTGAACACAGTAGGAAAAAAGAAAGAGTGAAACGTTCACATTTCATGAGATAGCTGTGTATACATATCTTGAGGAATCATCCGATAGGTTTTTGTCCGTAGGAAAATAGGTTACGAAAATGGATAATGGAAATCCGAGGAAGGTTTGATGTTCTTTTCAAAAGCACACAAAAGGGGGGAATCGATAGTGCTAATCTTGGGTTGATGCTTTATTTTCACTCAATCACATACATCAGTTCCAGATATCACTGACGGCCACTGTGAGGTACCCTGGCCGTCTGTGAAAAACACAGACCGAAAACTCTGTAGAACACTCCAGTCATTTACTTTGGAACCGTCGAAAGGTGCATGACAAAGTTTGAGCCCAAAGTACGACTTTCAGATCCTGCAATGAGTATTCTTAATTTCCTCAAAACTCACTTCTCGCCCAAACTCATCCTTGTAGATATCTTGTCTTTGTCTTGCCCACAGAGAATATGAATTCGTTTACAGGTGTTACGGAATCAACAGTGGTGTGTCCTGTCTGATTAACCATTGATATGCACTATAGTCACATATAATGAAAAACTAAACTTTCAGCTGATAAAGGGGCTATATTTCTTTATATGCTGTTGTATTCGGGACTGTGTGATAGCATTCATGTTCAGACAGGAGACAAGCAGACAGACAAACGTTCAAACATCCACGCGCGCGCATACAAATGTTCCCATGCTTACTGATACACAATAGAATGGTGTTCCTACGTAGCTAGCACTTACAGCTTATATTTCCCCCCTCTTTTTGATCATTGATATTCTTCGTGCCAAAACTGTTTGTACACAGATGCCTAAACATTTAATTCGACTAACGATATATGCAAAATGGCATGTTAGAGTAAATGTTTGCCCATCTTAACGCCAGTTTTCATTTTTCTCGCTCTCTTTCTTTCTTCGCGTACACCCAGATACACATACACGCGTGCAGATAAATGGGTCGCATATACTTACATTCACTTACGTGTGCATGCAAAGCAGAGGTCCGCACACCAGACCTCGATGTTCACAGCAAGGCAATATATATGCAACACAGCAACCAACTGTGCATTAGCTTTTGCTCGTCAAAACCACGCGAGAAATGCTGTACACTAGAATAGTTGTAATCGTTGCAGGAGCCGATCTCGAAGTTCGATCGATGCTGTAGCGATACATGGCCGGTGCTGGCGAAAGCTACTGAGGTGACCAATTGGCGACCTGAGGCTATTTTTACTCGTCACTTCTTGCACTGGAGACGGACTCAGTACCGAGCAGCAGCGATTAATCCATCAACACGAAAATCTGTGCAGCGGGAACCAAGTTCTACTTACAATCTGCCAAGTATTCTAGGATGACGGGATTAGGATCTATTAGGTTTTACAGAAAATATTCGTTGTGGAAAACATTTGCTCGAATAACTGTCCCCTCTGTATGGGGATGAGACTGCTTTTTAGCACTGGTTTGGAGGCAGAGTGATCACAGTCCATCCGGTCTCCACAGACGGTTTCAAACGCACGCACTGGAGTGCTGGCTTCCATCCCATACCCCAGGTGGTCGCCCATTCTGAGGCTGGCTTCCAAATGACCCATCACACCCTCTGCAGCGCGGATTCATCTGCAGAAATCGCAGCAGAAGTGATAGATGTTTACCCTCCAAAACGAGAACAAGCTGCTTTCTGCATTTTTTTAAATATTTAACGCCCTCAGCTATTAACATCCTCAACAGAACAAATCTGTGATTTTAGTACCTTTCTGCCTTTAAGCAACTTTCATGGGTTCTACATTTTTTTCTCTTGGATTTGTGTGATGATCTGTGTGCTTTTTTTCGTCGTTAATGTTGTCGATGTTGCTGTTTTAAGTGCGTACATGCAAACATTATCTTGCTTCTTACGCCGGCATCATTAGTGATGTAATTTCCACAGATGGACGAATAGAGTATTATTATTTACATTGTGTTGTGTTGTTTTGCGTTGTGTTATGTTGTGCTGTACTGCACTGGATTGCATTGCATTGCATTATATTGCATTGTGTTGCGTTATGTTGTATTGTATTGTATTGTATTGTATTGTATTGTATAGTATAGTATAGTATTGTATTGTATTGTATTGTATTGTATTGTATTGTATTGTATTGTATTGTATTGTATTGTATTGTATTGTATTGTATTGTATTGTATTGTATTGTATTGCATTGTATTCCACAGCATCTAGGATTAACTGTGTTTCAGAACGGGGAAGGAAATGGAGCAAAGTATGTTGCCTGGAGGCAGATCTCTAAGCTGAATGCCAAATCGAATATGGTATCCAAGAGAAGAAAGCAGTACTGCTTCTGGTTGGCGGCGAAACTTCTCTGATGGAAATTTCGCCGGAGACGTCGATCGATGAAAAATAGCAGAGAGCAGAGAGGAGAGAGATCACGTGCTGTCAGAAAAGAGTATGCAGATGTAGTTTTCACACAGGAACGCGTCACTGTCAGGGACTGGAAAGGAAGGGAAGGCGTGGGCACACACACACACACACACACACACACACACACACACACACACACACACACACACACACACACATAGCGGCACAAACACTGCCACGCTTGAGAGGGAAGCAATGCACAGAATGAGGGGCAGTCCAGGTGTTTGACACTGCCTGCACACATGCTGTCAGAACGCCCGCCAAGACCGCGGAAAATCCCGTTGGTCGTGAAAACAGAAGGTTTTAAAAAACCCGCTGGGAGCAAGCACCAAAAAATGTAGACAAACTCTTGAATAACTTGCACATACGTACTGCAAGGTAAAGAGCCTGAGAATTTTCTCTCAAACAAAAATACCCACAACATGAACACCTTGTAGACGTTCGACATACGGAGCAAGAGAGCTTGTTTGCTTTGTAGTAGTGCGTTTTACAGTCAACTGTATACGTCTCACTTCTGACCTCGAGTTCCGTGGCTGAGAGACTCAAACAACGGAATGACACAATCTTCGAAACATATATGCGGAAAGTGATATGTGTAATTTGTTGTACACACTGCTTTGAGACAAATTACAAGCAAAGCAGCCATTATGGACACAAAAGTGGCTTTGTAAAACGACAACGACAACAAAGATTTATAAAACAGTTATGAAAGGTGAAATGCAATTTAAAATCATGTTGGTTGGAGAAGAAAGCAACTCTACACTGTAGAAGGATCTTATATATATATATATATATATATATATATATATATATATATATATATATATATATATATATATATATAAACACATCTTAGCCAGGAAAGGACAAGGGAAAACCCTGTGACTTAAGTAATTTAATGAAGCAATATCGAAATAACCAAATAAATCAAATAAATCAAAATTGTAATACACGTACACACACACACACACACAAAGGTGTTGGCCCAGGGCTTAAAGCCTTCAGAGACACAAAAGGCAAAAATTAAACCAAAAATAAACCAAAAGAAGGAGACAAGTAAATAATAGTACTTATATACACGAAGAAAAAGAAGAAGAAAATAATAAAAAAAGGATAATATTTACAAGGTGTATGCACCAGTGGGGACCAGTGCGAGGAAAGGTGCTACCGCTACGGGTTCATCCTGTCGAGTGAGTGAGGGAGGTGAAGGAGGTGAGTATTTCTCACCGTGGCCACGTCTCACATGCAGCACGGAGATGAGGTGGTGGCGAGAGGTGGTGGCAAGGTGTGGGGAAAATCCCCGGAGTCCGGAGGCACCCAGTGACGTCACAGTGGCCTGGTGTAGTGAGGGGGCGGGGCAGGCGGGATGGTTCCATGTCCCAGGAAGCTAAGGTCACGGTTCATTTCTTGCGGCTCCAGTGTACCCACCTCGAAGATAAGACGCTGTTCGAAAGCTTTTCGATGGGCACTAGACTGGAACCGCCAGATGATGGTGACCCTCAGATCCCTGGGGCTGCGGTCGCCGCTGAGAAAATGGAGGATGAACCCGTAGCGGTAGCACCTTTCCTCGCACTGGTCCCCACTGGTGCATACACCTTGTAAATATTATCCTTTTTATTATTTTATTCTTGTTCTTTTTCTTCGTGTATATAAGTACTATTATTTACTTTTCTTCTTCTTTTGGTTTATTTTTGGTATAATTTTTGCCTTTTGTGTCTCTGAAGACTTTAAGGAGTGGGCCAACACCTTTTTTGTGTGTTGGTACGTGTATTACAATTTTGATTTATTTGATTTATTTGGTTATTTTGATATTGTTTCATTAAATTACAACCCTGAGCAGCAATCACACGTGCGTGTGAAAGATGTATACATAGTTGTAGAAGGATCTTGTTGAGGAGACATACGCGACGTGAAAACAATTTTAGAATATGAAATATTTGGACTAAGTGGGTTTACTCTGACACCGTCACTACATAAGCACACGCACACAAAATCCACGGTAGTTGTCTGCCTGCACGATCATTGCCATCCGGGGTTTATCAAGTACTTCGATTTACGACAGGGAATGCTGGAAGTGAAGATGGAAGGCGACAAGAGCGAGACACGTACAGCTGTACTTTGGCAGCAAGGGAAAGAGAAACCACTTTGCGAGAAAAAGCAGACACGCTTGCCGCAAGGAATTCAGAGCGTCACAGAGAGTAGACACTTTGTGGCTACAGATGGTAAGACAACAACCGCGGGGACAAAGGATACACAGTGCAAAATGGCAAACCAGAGGAAAGTTTGAAAGAGTCGTACATCCAACGTCCCTTTTCCAGTACGGCCACCCCATTCAGCACAGAGACATCCCACTTAGCTCAGACACCCCATTTAACCCAGACACCCCGTTTAGCACAGAGACACCCACGTTTAGCACAGAGACACTCACGTTTAGCACAGAGACACCCACGTTTAGCACAGGACAACAATATTTGCGTGATGGGAAACTGCTGGCGCGGAATCAGTAGACAGGGGCGTGGGAACGATATTTGAATTGCAGACGAAGCTCTAGAATCATGAATGTACCATTCGGCTTTAACACATCCGTGAAATTCTTTATACCGGCTTTAAACCAATTCTGTAGAAAGATAGAGTGACCTTGTGAGCTTGGGATGTTCCAACAAGGTTGTTTAATACCCTTCTTGGGTAGAATTTTACATTCTTGTTTTAAAATAACTTTATTCCATGTTGCCACTACTTTGTTCCAAAATGTCTTCTTGATTTTCTTTCTACTTTGAATCTTTTCATGCATTTACCTTTTTGGACAAACGCTTCATCAGCTAAGATATCCCCGCACAAGATGTTGAGCTCCATATTTCTGGTAGCTTTATCGATCCGTGACTTAAACACATCTATCATTTTCAGTGCCCCATATTCGCTATCCTGCGTAATTACATCTCGTTTTATCTTATTATCTTTCCCCAACCAACGAACATTGTAGAGATTGTTTGGATTTCCTTCACGTAGCTGTCTGGTGGTCTTGGTAAGTTCATTGGAAGGTACGTCAGACGAGAGTTGGCGACTTGATGGTTATTTTACCCAGTAACCTTAGTTGTCTACGTCTCCAAATATGCAAAAGACATTTGAGTTGTTTTTCTGTGTCCTTGTAACTGACATCTCTCATCCCTTGAAAGTTATTGCAAATACCATCCCGAGAATGTTGACGGGCTGGTTCGTCCAGTCCAGATTAATATCGCTGCACAGCCGCAAAGAGGAATTCACCTTTGCTCCAATTCAGATTACCTTATTCTCTTCGTTTACCCTTTGACCTGAGAGCTCTCCATACAGCTCTAGCGTTCGAGAGGTTGCTCTGAAATAACTTGCGATCCATAAAAAAAACAGTGCAGTGTCGCCCGCGCACTGACAAATTACAAGTTATTTGTCACTTATCTGAAAATACCCCTGACTTCCTTGTTTTGTTTGTTTGGTTTGGTATTTGCGAGCGTAGGAAACATATGCAACGTGACAGCGCATCACGTATTGAGGGACAAAGGCGGGTGGGGATTTAACTACTAAGTCGTAGAAGACAAAATTGACATCAGTGACGCGTTTTCAGTAGACGCTTTAAGAGCCAGAGGAGAGACAGACTGAACGCCTGGGGTAGAAATGACGAAACAGAGCCACGGCAATGGAAAAAAAGAAAGAAACTTACCTTGGAAGCCAGAGCGATGTCTGCCTGGATCGCGTGGTGGCATTCCTTTCCACATTGCCCATGAACTTGTCTGCGAGGCGCACTTCCCTGCGGAACACCATCCACGCCTGTCAGCCTCCACAGATGCCGTGGTGACCCTTCTTCGCAACACGGGCAGCCGCCCTCCCTCGGCACATGGCCTGCCTGTCCCCAGCAGCCCTGCCACCCAGCACGATGCACTGCCGATGAATCGATTGCTACTTACAGGCCAGCTGGCAGGCTGACCACAGCGTTGCATCCACGCTCGTGAAAGAGATGGCTCGGAACACTGGGAGTATCGGCGACGAGCTTCGTAGTGCTAAGGTAGCTTGGAAGAAAACGGCGCTCCTCTCAATTTGGAAACAAGCAGAAGCACGCAGGTGGAGAGCAGACTTAGCACTACAGGTTGCCCTGCTTCCCTTGACATGCAGGCAATGAACGGGCGACGTCGACTCTCGTGCACAGAGTTGAGAGGGTCTCCATATGAAAGCTCGGTTTAATAAAAATTAATTCCAACGCTACACCGCATCACAGAGTGCATGGTTTCTTTTCCTGAGCAAAGAGTATCGAGTCCGAGGCAAAGAAATTATTTCTTTCCAAACAGTGTCAATCGCAAAATAATTTAGCATGCGAAATCCACGCAACCATTGTATAATAATGAAACATTATCTTTGTCAGACTAAATAAGCAGAACAAAGCTGATACAGTAATAGCTTTGAAGCCATACACAAAAAGGGAACTACATGGCTAGAAGCCAGAAAACCTCCAGGAAAAGAAACGTGTGACATTGATGAAATTCTTTCAGCGTAATCTATCCATTCGTCGCGGGCATCAAGGCTGGGACACCGATGCGAACTCTTGACAGAGACGTAGCAACGCCAAGTTTCAGAGGTCAAACTCTGGGCTGCTCTTTCTGTGGGCCTCCAGATACGCCCCGTCCCAACGTCACGACGGCACACAGTCCCTGTGGAAGAAGTAATTGGCGAGGATTCCGCAGGATTGGAGCTCTCCAAGACGTGACTGTCTCTGGATGGGACGATGCAAGCTTCTCCTACCCGTCCTCGAGGGCCGTTCAGTTAACGGAAAGACGGATTTGCCGACCTAACGCCTGAAGCTGCACGAGGGTCCTGGGCACAGCTGGAGCCCAAGGCGAGATCTCCTCAACAAGAGGGACAAAATCCCGTCGAGAGCGAAGGGGGGCTGCTTTGCTGGGTATCGGCCTCCCTGAATGGAGAATGAGGCGACACTGGAGCTGACGGGTCGTGATGGATTGTGGAGAGAGGAGGCTGATGGGACCCCAAAGGGGACTGATTACGGGGGAGGCAGCGCTGGGACCACTTCTTCAGAGTGCCGGCTCACAGCCTTCCAGGGGATTTATGTAAGCATCTTGCGAGTCGCGCACGGTAGATGAAAGTGAAAGGAGCGAGGCGCTACCCTTGCCTGTCTGACAGCTTGCGCAGTGAAGTATGTTTTGGTTATCTTCACTCCTCGTCAAAATTCCGCGGCACACCCGACCTGTGCAAACACAGTGGGCGCACGACAAGGGCTGGTGCTCAGTTCTGGTCGGCACCGAGGGCTGTAAATCGTGGTTGTCTCTAGCAGCCGTGTGGCCAGACCCCGTGTCCTTCTGCGAAGAGGCTCCTCAGACGCTTTCCAGAGCTCCGTGTTTATGGCAATGCGGGACTGGAGCTGGAGCGGAGCGGGGTGGAGGCAGACCGGGAGCGAGCGAGGGAGGCAGACGTGAGGTGAGGGTGGAACGACGGCGCCTTCGTAGTACTCTGCAATTCCGCGCTTGTTCTCTGTCGGCAGCCGTTCCCGCTAGGAGGCGGGCAAGCAGGCAAGCAGGCCGGCGGGCGTAGCAGCAGCAGCAGCAGGGATGGCGCGGCAGCGGTGACGGCAGCGGTGGTGCTGGCGTTTGACGGTGGCAGCTGACGTGACGTGGCGAGTCAACTCCATGTTAGGGAGGGGATAGGTGTGGGGGGTGGGGTGGGGGTGGGAGGGAGTG
>JAWQFJ010007174.1:0-15195 GCA_034096865.1 Theodoxus fluviatilis | reverse complement strand
CATACATACATACGTTTGTAGCGTAGAGGTGCGCGTGTGCATTCATGTGTATGTTATGTGAGTGTGTGTGTGCGCGCGCGAGCGCGTGTGTGTGACAGAGGGAGAGAGAGAGAGAGGAGGGAGAGAGAGAGAGAGAGAGAGAGAGAGAGAGAGAGAGAGAGAGAGAGAGAGAGACAGAGAGAGACAGAGAGAGACAGAGAGACAGAGAGGCAGAGAGGCAGAGAGACAGAGAGAGAGAGAGAGAGAGAGAGAGAGAGAGAGAGAGAGAGAGAGAGAGTTTTGGAGGGGTTTGGTTAGTGTTAACTCGACCTCAACAAGAACCGTGCCTTACTTTTATCACCTCTGGAAAGGAAGGAAGTCAGAGGAAATGAGTTGGAAAGGACCCAAGCTGAGGCAGGGGGTGGGAGTGGGGGAGAGTAAGTCTGTACGGGTGACGAAAGGGAGGACGGAGGACGTCTGAGCCGTGGCTCACGTCTGCTGCTTATTGATTGGTCCTGTCTTGACAACGCCTGCTGATTTTTGAATAAAGACCAATCAGCTTCCTCTGGCCCCAGGTGGCGCGGCAATCAGCAGCAGCAACACGGCCAGCCAGTGGTCTCCGCCGCCGTCGTCTTGGCCTTACACACGCTGGAAATGTCTCTCTATGTCTCTCTTTCTCTCTCTCTCTATCTCTTTCTTTCTACCTCTCGGTCTTTCTCTCCCTTTCTTTCTCTCTCTTTCTCGCTCTCTCTCTCTCTCTCTTTCTTTCTATCTCTGTCTTTCTCTCCCTTTCTATCTCTCTCTTTCTCGCTCTCTCTTTCTCTCTCTCTCTCTCTCTCTCTCTCTCTCTCTCTTGCAGTCTTGGTCTCTCTCTTTTTCTTTCTCATTGTTAATCATATTGTGCATATACTTTTGCCACCTGTTGTACATAGACAAGCTACTGTGTACTTTTTCTTGTCAATCCATGATTGTCATTTCTTAATGAGCAAGGACAATTTGTAAGGTAGGCAGATATGTCTCAAACTTCATCCTTAATTAATGAAGAATCAATCAATTAACAATCAATCAATCAAGCAATCAATCAATCAATCAATCAATCAATCAATATCAATCAATCAATCAATCAATCAATCAATCAATCCATATCTCTCTCTCTCTCTCTTTCTCTGCGTGTAAGCATGCGTGCGTGCGTGTGTGCCTGCCTGTCTGTCTGCCTGCCTGCCTGCCTGTTTGTCTGTCTGTCTGTCTGTCTGTCTGTCTGTCTGTCTGTCTGAGTCTCTCTCTCAGTCTCTTTGTCTGTCTCTCTCCCTCTCCGTTTCCTTCTCTCTGTCTCTCTCTCTCTCTCTCCTCATTCCTTTTCTTTTTAACTTTCTATCACGACCTAGCCTCAGAACCTGACCCATTTCACTCATCTTAAACCTTTCTCGACCTCCTGCTCCATTCCTTGGCAAATCTAATAAATTGACGGTCCGACTAAATCCGCACGGAAGTCACGGGGAAACCAATGGTTTGTCTGTTGGATTTCCAATCTCGGGGGAATTACGGCGGCCCGAGACAAAAACTCGAAACGTCTGGATGCTGGCTGACCGCTGTGTGTGGCTCTGCTTGGGTCAGAGTCCAGTTCTAGATCCCCCAGGAACCTTTTGAGATGGCTTCCTTCCCTGAGTGGATGTGAACCTGAGTCCTGCTGGAATTGGAGACGGAGACTCTCAGACGGTGTGTTCCACTGGAAACCTCACGAAGAAGCAGTGTTTCGGTAGAAAAGAACGACTCTTCCCTAAAATCGATACCAACTCGTCCATCCTCTCTCTACAGAAATTAGGGACTGACTCGTCCCTAAATTACGTCTTTCAATGCGAGAAACTGCACGAATTAAAGTTACGTTCAAGTGAATTTGAAACATGCTATCCAGATGTTCATACATCAAGATTGATACTTTTGTCACATACACAATCACACGAACCAATAAAAATGTGTATGTAGAGTCTGACAATAATGAGAACAATTACCCCTGAAAAGGTCTTTTAAGATATCAGTACTGTTCTCTCATTTTGCGATTCTCTTCATTTCGAAGAATGGTAAGAATGATTACATATTTTCTGACTCATAATGCAGCTGGAAGTTTTGATGAGATGAACTCAAAGTATGTTTTGTTACAATCTTATTGTCTGCCTATGAAACCTTTTTAGATAAACATATTAGTGATATTCAATTTAGTTTCAAGACATTCTTAGATTTAAAAATAGTATTGGCTCAAATTTAATGCACGACTTCAACTTAAGAATATCAGAAAACATGATTACGAATAGTAGATTGATGTGGTAAAAACCTAAGCTCATACTATTTGGACATAAATGATAATGACATACAAGAGCTATACGACTTTTACATTGCATGGGAAACGACTGTCATGGTGAAACGAACTCAAGAAGATATTTCTTTCTCAGGTGGAATATTTACCATTGCGAACAATATTGCAAAACAATACCATTGTAGACCTTGCTTTTTCTAAATACCCAAGAACCTCCCCCTCACATGATTAGCCTAACTTATTCTTACTGCCTCGTGATCCGAGAGAACCGTGCATTCGAAAGCATCGTGCTGCAAGATTATTGGAGAGCCTCAGCTACTCTATCATTACCCTTGGAATGCATCGACTAAATGGAGTGTGTGCCAGACGTACAAACCTCTTGTGCGCCATACTCTTCTTGCCTGGTTAACCAGATGAACCAGGATGGTGATGGGAAGACTCTTTGGATTTGCTCTGTAGATTATTAAACAAATGAACACTCCTAACATCATAGGATCAATATATATGGAAATGTAGAATCCCTTTCCGAAATCCCAGAAACGGAGAGTAGGAGCATAAACACTTTCCTTCTTCCTCTTCGAACGGAAGACGAGGATTCTGTACGTAACAGAGTTTTCTTCGACCATGAGTCAGTCTATCTGTGGATTGGTGTCCATGACGGAATTATCTGTGGTGGTTCTCTAGTCGGCCTATGAGCAGACCTCTGTAAAGGAGTCTACGGCCAGCACCAGGCTATTTATAGCTCAGCTGATTGGTCTCCGCCTGCGACGCTGTACGGAGACCCGGATGTGCAGCGTTTCCTCTTCCCGCCCAGTAATAAGAATCACTTTATCCGTGCTGTGTTCAGCATATATATTATTCTGGTCCTATTGACTTTGTTAGATAGGTGTATAATCGCTTGTAGCTTAGTCCTGTAGACTATCCTGATTATATCTCGTTGTATATAGATGTAACTCGCTGATGAGTTGAAGTGAAGAAACACAAGCATCTGTAAAAGCGGCGACCAAGCAGCCCTGCCTCGCAGGTCTACAAGGGTAGTTTACAATGAGGTCCGCGCCTCGGCTTGATAAGGGAGAGGCCGGGAGCAGTGGAGAGTGTGTTGGCTTGGCGGAAATAAAGTGCTCATCAACCCCAGCATCGCCTCGAGTTCTGCAAGTTCGAGTTTCTCTTGCACCTCCTTTCCCTTGAAGTGGACCCTTGCACGAGCGTTGAGATTACTCGCAGCGTCATGACTTTTCGTCCGCTTGAGGTTGAAGCAATCAATCAACGCTGACAAAATTTCCGTACACCAGGGCGAATTTTCCGTTCCTCTGGGAATTGAAATAAATCGATGTTGTTCTCTGCAGACAGCAATTCTGGAAGGATTCGCTTTTGACGAACCGTGAAAATTTACATGAAAAAACTGCGACTGTGGCGGGTATTCATAGAGCTTACATCAATGTAACGAGTTTTACTGGGGATTGCAGTAGGAAACTGATTCGCAATCTTCTCTCAGAGCATCTCAAAACTGTTTTTATGCTGCAATCTATTCTCCGTCCGTCGTCAAGTCGCGAAAGCTCCGGTGTCTTGTTGGAATTCTCTGTGGCCCACAAATTTATTTTTCGTAATCTTAGGATGACATTACGTTGCCCTTGGTCTTAATTGCATAGTATGCATGTGATCGCAGAAAATATGGTAATGTATTACTAGTTCAAACGCTACGCACTTTGCAGCTTTGCGACGATAAGTTTGGTTGTGTGAATACTAACTGGTAAAAGTATCGACTCTGATAAAATGCACATGTACGTCAGTAGGAACCATGAAGTTGTTTGCAATATTGCACCATATGTAAATACTGATGTGTTAAAAAACCCAGGAAAGTTGCCACTCTACTTGCATTATCATCATCATTGTCATCATCATCATCATCATCGTCATCATCATCATCATGGCTTGGCGAACGAAGATTTAGGAAAGGCATGATCCAAGACGGTTGCAGGCCTGCTGGTGAATGAAAAGTCCAATATGGGAACGGCAGAGCCGACCGCAGGGGCTGCAGGTCTGGCCTGGGTTGGGCGTGAGCTTTTAAAGTGTCTCCTCCTTTTTTGTCTTCAAGGCTGGCCCTGCGGTTATTTTCGAAGGAGGAGAGACCCTGATGGATGTTACCTCTCCAAGCCTCGCGACAAACAGCGAGAGTAGACCACTGGCGGTGGTCGACGTCTCAGGCTCTGAAGAGCATGAATATGTGTTCATCAAATACATGATCTAGACTATTTAACTGTCTTTCTGAGGCAAACAAGTTCACATCAATATAAGGTATGTCAGAACTCATTGTCGAAATATAACATACTGTTATTAACATCTGTTTCACCGGACCACGTAAGGAACAGTAATAGGGCTGTACAATCAAAAGTAATCGGCCCGACCACGTCCATTCGAACTTTTTAATTGCATTAATGTATTACGGTTTCTATAGATCGTCTATGTTAGTCTGTTTCTAGTGTATATAACTGTCCACTAGGACCAGAACTGAATTAATTCAATATTTTCCTGGTTTACAAAAATCTTAAATATGAGCTTATCTTTCTTTTAGACCGCTCTTCTTGTGTGTATGTGTGTGTGTGTGTGTGTGTGTGTGTGTGTGTGTGTGTATTTGTGTGTGTCTGTGTGTGCGTGCGTGCGTGCACGTGTGTGTGTGTGTGTGTGTGCGTGTGTGTGTGTGTGTGCGTGTGCATATGCAAGAGCGTGTGTGTGTGCTTGTGTGTCCGTGTCTTTGTGTGCATGTGTACGTTTGTTCTTTTTTAGATTCCCTTGATAAATGTTTTGGTTAGTGCACCATCTGCAATCTAAAGAGACGTCAACAGACGAACCTAAGCTTCGAATCCAGAACGTACAAAATCCTTCGAGAGTTGTCTTTGCCGGGCACCGTAATCGGATGACTGTGACTTCTCCTGGAACCACGGAACACTAGACGTCAGGCTGTCATTCCTGACTCTTGGGCATTAGACGTTCATCTGCAAACCACAGCAGATGGAGCGCAGAGGAGCAGGAGTAATAAGACAGTACGTATGGCGTATTGATTGGAGGTCGAATGCTGTGGCGACAGGAGGGAGGCAGGGCTGGGAGCCTAATTAGATGTATTGAGAAGCCAGAACCGGGGTCAGGCAACCGAGCGACATGGGAGAGATCCCAACATCAGGGAAGTGATTACGGGTTATTCTCCAGTAGGACTCCGGGCGCTTGACCGTTAAGCGAGGGTGACGTGTGGGTGTGTGTGTGTGTGAGAGGTCCGTCGGCCCCGTGCCTCCTGGGTGGTCTGTCGGGACGCGACTGTCAAGTCCATGTCCCCCTCAGCTTGTAGCTCCGTCTCTGTGGTCACCCAGCCCGACCCCGGTCGCTTTAGGCAACTGCATTGGCGTTACAATGGTAACGACGTTGGAGTCCGCATGTCACTCCAGTAATGCGTTTGGTATCGAATCAGTCAGAAATAAAAGATCTCGTTGGTCTTAGCGGTGATCAAATTGTCTGGGCGCATCCCTTCCTCTGCCCCTGTCTCTCTCGCTTCTGATCACGTTTGTTTCTGTGGTGTTGTGTACTCTCTCTCTCTCTCTCTCTCTCTCTTTCTCTATCTCTTTCTCTATCTCTCTTTCTCTCTTTCTCTGTTTCTCCGTGTCTCTCTTTCTCACTCTCTCTGTCTCACTCTCTTTCTTACTCTCTCTCACTCTTTCTCTCTTTCTTTCTCATTCTTTTCTCTCTCTTTCTTTCTCACTCTTTTCTCTCTCTCTCTCTCTCTCTCTCTCTCTCTCTCTCACTCTCTCTCTCTCTCTCTCGCTCGCTCTCTCTCTCTCTCGCTCTCTCTCTCTCTCTCCGCTCTCTCTCTCTCTCTCTCGCTCTCTCTCTCTCTCTCTCTCTCTCTCTCTCTCTCGCATTTTGCTTGCTCTCTGAGATGAGAATGGTGTAGAATTTGCCAATCGATGACTTTTTTCGGGGGGGGGGATGTAGGGGGTAGTGGGGGTAGTGGGTGAGAGATATTTTACAGTTATTTGAGACAGTCGTTACAGCAATGCAATATCTATCTCATTAGGCAGTAGTTTCTGGCCGCATCATTAATAGGTGTAAAGTGCTGCGAGATCTGATACTGAGGAGTTGAAAACAATAGAATGTTCTCTGGCCTCGAAAGGGGACATTACTACTGAGGGCGTGATTTATACGAACAATTTGAAACATAAACGAATTAACAGACAAGGGGATCTCTACACATTGAAGATAGACTTTGAATAAGAGAGAAAACCGCACAGGATATCTGTTATATGTTCCCATTCGACAGAGTTCGTCGTGGTCTCGTCTCTGTGGTTTATGGTCAGGTTGTAACAATGTCTGCATTTGTGCATCGAGCAACTCACATTTCCCCTGGTGCCTTCGCATGTGCGCGGAAACGACCGCACGTCCGTGCAAAGGAATGCACACGCGGCTCGGCCTAGCGGCACTTGGCAAGCCTGATGAGCGTGAACAATGGCGGACTGCAGCGTAGAAGGCAAATGACCAGCACGGCCCCGCACGGCGCCATCTACCCAGGAAAGTCAATTGCTCTGTCCACAAGAGGTGCCGGCTTTCGGGGGAGCCTACCACTCTCATCTCGCGTAATGCACGTAATTGCTGATTGCATGCACTCAAATAGACCGTCGTGGACGATGGACAATGAAAGTCACTTGCCAGCTTTTGGACAATGATGTTTACTGTGGATTCTTGTCTGACTATGTGGTCCGTCACCTAGTCTCCAAAAAGAGAATGCAAATGTGATAGAGCTGGCATTAGGACTGGCATGTTTGATGCGAAGGTGTGGAAGGGAAAAGTGTGTACTGATGGCAGTCAACCACTGAAATAGTCTCCTAACAAATGGCACCTGGTTTCGAATCAGTGGGCTGGAAAGCAGCTAGTGATGTCCACATTGTCTTGGGTAACGAGAGCGGCTGCGCAGAAACATACATGCGAGTGTCCCATGAGGTTTCCAGCAGCTGACGAAAAAGCATTTGCCGAAACACTAGTCAAACGTAATGCTCCATCATCGCAGTCGTGTGAATGTTCAGTATCAAGTGTTTCTTGGACAAGGGAGCTGCGCTGTCCCTATTGTGCGAGGTAAACAAATGCTCATGGACCATATCGACACCGTGTGTGTGGCGATTCAAAAGGCACATTTCAAAGGTGACAATGATAGAACGGACAGGGAGCCTTCTGCATTACAGCAGAGAACAAGTTGCAGGGTGTGGGACAGGGGAGTACCGGTAGGAGATGAAGGTGAATACGTATCATATGGCCATTAGACATTCAGAAAAATACTGTCTGCTGTGATGCAGTGACACACCACTGGGAAGCAAAATGGACGCCAATGCCAATGCATGCGTAGCACAAAACCTTTATGCGAGACTATTTACCCATAAATTTTATTTGTGCTTTAGTCTTTATTTTACTGACACATATTCTTACCCCTCTCAGCGAAAAGCTTCAAAGGGAGAGAAAACACACAATTAAGAGGAATTGGCGAAATCAGCGGCGATCAAATAAGCGACGGAGCAGCACAATGGCGGAATCTGTATTTCATTTACTCAGCATCAAAAATCAATAGCGCCTGCAGAAGAAGGATGGACTTTTCGGTTTCTGTCTCTGTAGCCTGCCAACCCCTTGAATTGGCTCTTGGGTAAAATTTCTCCGCCAAGAAACTGCTGCGGTTCTTCCAGAAAGTGTAAATACTATTTGAAAGTCACACGGTTTAGTCATGCGCGGTTTGTCAAACTGTATCATGACTAGTCAAATATGGGACATGCAAGGAGAGGTTGTGAAGTCATGACATTATTAAATTTTCAAAATTATGTCTTCACGATCTCTTCCTGACAAATGACGTATTGATCCACAGTGGTGATTAACTCCAGTTTGTATCAAATGTTAAAGAAGGGCTTCACTACTATGGTGTTTTCTTCTAATCTGAGCGAAATTACATTTTATGACTGCTAAAATTTCAACGAACCCGAACTCAGCGACACCATTTTACAAAGTTTCCCACCATCTGACAAAGGTGAAAAACATGCTCTTTGTTCGAAAGCATGGTTTCCTGTTGCAAAGACTGAGTGCGAGACTCGCTGCTGAGAGCATGTTTCCTGTTGCAAAAACTGGGTGCGAGACTCGCTGCTGAGAGCATGTTTCCTGTTGCAAAGACTGAGTGCGAGACTCGCTGCTGAGAGCAGAAGCGCAGCCAGTGGCGAGTTTTGCAACATGGTCTGAAGGTCGCAACGCAAGACTGCTTACCTTTGTTAAGTCGCTCAACACAGTATAGATCTATGTTTGAAAAAATTCTTCTTGGAGTCATTAGTGTCTCTCCCAACTCTCACACACACGCACGCACACACACACACGCGCGCGCGCGCGCGCTCACGCGCACACACATGCATCCACACACGAGCACACACACACACACACATACATACACACATACACACACACACGCACATACATACACATACACACACACACACAATTATACACACACACATGCATCCACACACGAGCACACACGAGCACACACTCACAGACACACACACACACACACACACACACACACACACACACACGTACGCACTCTGAGCACACAGAAGCTACATCTACGGCCGCCTACCTAGGGAGCCGAGGCAGGCCCGCCATCGAGCAGAAGGCGTCAGGTAATGCAATAGAAATGGATTTGGTCCTAGAGAGAAGACGCCGCACTGCCGACACGAAGAGAAGGAGACCCCGAGGAAAGGTCAGCTCCCGTTTATTTATGCAGTGCATGTTTTCTCTCCTCCGCTGGGGTGGTCCGTGCCGTGCTTGTGGTGGCGATGGTGATGGGATTAGGGGGAGACACGGGTCCCTATGGTCGATATTGACGTGGTCCTGCAGAAGCCCTGGACCAGATGTCAGGTTTACCCTACCAGCCCCTGTCTTGGAAACACGCCGGGGAACGAAACCCTGGGGCAGGCGTCAAGACGCTACCCTGCCCGTCATGACAGTAGCCCCAACCCACTACCCCCCCACTACCCCCCCCCCACTATCCCCCCACTACCCCCCCCCCTCTCCGTTTCTTCTATTTGTCCACCGTGATGTTGCGTAAATCCTGTGAGGACCCTCATGCTGTCCTGAACAGAAAGTTTCCCTCTGTTCAAATGTGATTTGATGGCTTGTCACTCCCGTGAAAAATGTCAGTTTGTTTTCAGGTGATATCTGAATGTGTGGGGTACTTTTCTTTTTTTACTTGACAGGTTTGCTTTTCACTTGTGCTGGAAATCGAAGGTTTGGCAGATGCTTCATTCTAAGGCTTGAACTTTCTTAAATGGTATGCAAGCCCATCCACATAAACGAGAAGAAAAGTAGGAACTGATATCACTGTTCATTTGCACGCTCTGTGATAAAAAAATCAATATCAATGTAAT
Organism: Theodoxus fluviatilis; assembly: GCA_034096865.1. Taxonomy (NCBI): domain Eukaryota; kingdom Metazoa; phylum Mollusca; class Gastropoda; order Cycloneritida; family Neritidae; genus Theodoxus; species Theodoxus fluviatilis. Next base: position 5,469 of record JAWQFJ010007174.1, on the reverse strand, counting down.
TGTTCATCTGAGTAATTGTAGTCTTTCTCATTTACCATAACTCCTGGCGTTAATCTTGCATGAGAGAGTAAATCCATCTTACGCTCTCAAACTGACATCAAAGCGCAATATTACTTATTCAATATTCCTGAGCTGACGCACCTCTACAAGAAGTTCCCTTGGGATGAAATATACAATACACTAGATGGTTTACCCATCTCCACCTTTTCCCGTCTCCACCTTTTACTGTCTCCACCTTTTCCCGTGTCCACCTTTTCCCGTGTCCACCTTTTCCAGTCTCCACCTTTTCCCGTCTTCACCTTTTCCCGTCTCCACCTTTTCCCGTCTCCACCTTTTCCCGTCTCCACCTTTTCCCTCACATTCACCAAACATCAACGTGATGAGATGAGCGAGCTCGGACCCGTAAAACCTCGTGCAGCACGAAGCACATGTTGGAGCCAAGTTGCCTCCCTTTACCCTCTCACAAAGCACATGTTGAAGGCGAGTTGCCTCCCTTTGCCGTCAACAGTCCCATGACTAAAAAGTTCCAGAGGGAATATCTCCGGGACCGTCGGAGGTACGCCTTCCAAAATGCGACGACTACCCCCATCAAGTCATGGGGGAGCGACATGCCAAATTTCACGGAGATCCGTGCACGGGCGGCCGAACGCATAGAGCGGACGGATATCCGGATAGACAGAAACCGTTTGGGTTTTATATATATAGATTTGGCAGCACATGCCAAACCATCCGACAGCAAAGGCACCAAGCAAGCATCCCGATTATTGCTATATCGATACCAACCACTATTGGCGGGCAGTGTGGTGGATCACGAGCAGGCAATTAATTTCCTATCAATAATTCCTGAAGTAAGACTCTCCAGCGGAACAGTCATGCTACACAAGAGGAAAAACACGTCGTCGGCTGCTGGAAACGTTTAATTTCTTAGGCAGCCTCTTCGATTGGAATTTAAACTTTGATGAATGGCTTCCAGGCCAGGCCTATTGTGGATGCGCTGTTTTGTTGCCTGAATCTGGAGTTGCGAATAGAGCGGACAGTGCAATCCATGTTTCCCAAGAAGAGCAAGCTCCATCGTGCTTCTCTGTTCGTACAGAGACTGGTCGACCTTGGCAGCTGGTGTCAGCGAACTTTTGAGTTGGGCTTTATCTTCCTCAGGATAAAAGGCCAAGAAAAGGTTGTGGCCCAGATAACACCCCCCCCCCCCCCCCCCCCCCCCAAAAAAAAAAAAAAAAAAAAAAAAAGAAGAGAAAAAAAGAAAAGAAGATAAGCTCGGTAGATAGACCTGATTTGTAAAAGAGGACGCCAGATTGCAACATAGTACGTGTGTGTATGTCTGTGTGTGTGTGTGTGTGTGTCTGTGTGTGTGTGTGTGTGTGTGTGTGTGTGTGTGTGTGTGTGTGTGTGTGTGTGTGTGTGTTCTGTGTTGTGTGTGTGTGTGTGTGTATGTGTATGTGTGGTTCTGTGTGTGTGTGTAGTGTGTGTGTGTTGTAGTGAGTGTGAATACAATGTCAGTAACAGTATATTTCATCTTGGCACAGAAATGAAAATTTTCTCGTTTCGGCTGAAATCACTTTTTTACTGTGCATGCATGGCCCACAAGGACAATGGGACGACACTCAGTTGCTCCTTTCAATTTCATTGCGTACGGCTTCTTTTCACGAACGGAAAACAACTGTGAAGGAAAGGCAGGAAACATTGGGGTTGTATCGGATTAACCTGAGACTAAAATGGAGGTAAATTCGAACTATAGTTTTTCGAACTGAAACGGCGTGCCTCAAAAAAAAAAACTCTAAACGTCCCAATCTAGATTTTCCGTCCATGGAAGTAGTGCTTTATTTAAAGGTAAAGGAATGATTTGTGGTGTGGATTTGTTCAAGGTCGCTTGTGACGGTCTAGTGTATCAGTGCCTCAGTCATCTCAGGTGTGGTCGGGTGAAACCCTGCACTCCGTCTTCCCAATGTCAGGTCTGCCTTTCTTGCATTCCTTCTCCTTGCCCCCTCGAAATGCAGACGGATACATGGCACCATAAGTACATACTCCATTCGCTACTGTAAATCGCCTCTCTGTGGAGATTCAGCTGTTGTGAAACAGTAGCATTCAAACCGTCAAGGACTATCGGTCAGTTGTCATTCAGCTGTCTTTAGTTCACTCCGAACTTTTCGATGACGGAAAAATCAGAAAGCGCAGTCCTACACTTTAGATATGCTAGGTTTCAACTGACAGAATGTTGCCAGAGAGCAAGGAAACAGAAATTGCCTAAGTAAATTGGCCTTGATTATTTGAAGATATGCAACAAAACCAAGGCAACGATATCGCAAATCTGGTAACGAGAGAGGAAAGTGTAGTGAGATAGTGGAAGATGCGGGGGTGGGGGGTGTTTTGTTTGCAGCGATGAAGGAAGGAGAAGGGGGTGGGGTGTGGGGAGAAGGCAAAGGCTTTTGCAGTTTCTCAGGGAAGACTACAAACCCCAAAAGTCACAAGGCAGGGATTTACACTCCGGATTCGAATTGTAGATTCGATCGAAGTTTGACTATGAGGACGACATCGTTGCGGATTTCCTAAGCAAAATGTACTTATGATGTGCACTGAAAGCATAACTTTCCCACCAATGTTCTGTTGTTTGGATTTGACATGATCATAATGTCTGATATGGTAACAACGGACAGTTTTTGCAAATGCGGCCCGCGAATTCAAGCTGAAAAGAATTCACAAGCTCATGCAACTGGTAGCGGCAATTGGCACAGATGACGTTATTTCTATGAATAAGCACCTTCCTTGATTACATACGCGACATGGCTGAAGTTTAAAACATATTTCTCCCTATCTAAACACAACCAAACCCCCACACCACCCATCGCTCAATTCTTATAATACTAGTCTTGCGCCTTCTAATTAATCATTTGGCTTCTATCTGTTCTTATAAATCTCTGTAAAATGTTATTAGAATGTTTTGAATACATGTTGAATTTTCCCTTCTAAACGATATATAACATGCAAGTAGATGCTTGAGTTTTCATCGAACTTGGTCGAGTATTTTTGGCTCAAAAGCCGTTGAAAATTGGCAATTGCTCAGACGTACAAAACACAGATAGGTTTTTAAGTTGTTCCTACGCCTTTTTCCATCGCAAAAGCTCCCCAGCGAATGTTAAGGAGAGAATTAGGAAATGTATACGTCCTTCGTCTGAGAGTAAAGACTGTAAAAAAAACACGGGGGAGGGTGTGGGGTTCCGGCTTTTGCTACGAGCGTCGCGTGATAGGACAAGACCAAGGGAGCAGGTGTGTGCCTGTCCCTGTCGAGCCATGTGTTGCCCGCCGGGGCTGTCAACAACGCCTCTACGTCACCCTGAAATCCATTCGACTCCACCTTTAACGCCCATTACATAGTCGGAAGTGCCTGGCTCCAGTGTCTCGTATCACACCGCGTCTCTAATGGACACCCATCAAACGGCGCTCTCGTGTAACAGCGCAGGACAGCGTAAGTTCTTCCACGGAGCTTCGAGTTACGTCTCAGGATGATGTAGACATGTTGCATTTACCAGTTTGCAGCACATACACTCTATTCAGCCCGCGTCTTGTGTGTCCGTACATCACTGCTGAGAGGTGACACAGACTATACTCATTTAACCGAAGGAGGCGACGTAATTTGAAGTGACTGATTCGTGGAGGAGTAGCCTGTCAGTGTCACAAACACATCAGGTTTGGTGTGGTTTAAACCCAAAACGTGACTCGTCTATTGCCAGAACTGACAATTGGGGACGGCGACGAATCTTATTCGTTGGTAGTTTTGCTGCGGCGGGATCGTCTCAGTGCAGTTAGTTTAAAAGGATCATGTTCAATTTAATAAGAAGTTTTAAATGCAAGTGGTACCACCCGCCGAATGATTCAAAGGTGGTCTGAAGACACCACGTGTAGGTTTATTGTTGACGTGCAACACTGTTGAGGATAGGTGGCAAAGGGCAAGATACAGAACAGCCAAAGATGCTTCTGAATCTACCGTGGTCAAGAACACCATTAGAAAGGGCGATACAAGTCAAGACTCGCCACAGCTGTCCAGGGCTGAGCGAGCCGCAATAGTATTGATCAGGCCACCCCGGGGCACGTCTAACTACTGCAGTCTTGTCTCTCAGTAATACTGGAGTCCTGTCGGAATCATAATGCAGCTTTTTTCTTTAATCTCGATTCGCTTGTTTTGCCCCTCTTCAAAATAATCACCTTAATCCGTCTTTCAATCAGCGTAATATTTCTTCTTTATGGGGCGAACGGGGTTGTGGTGACGTTATGGGAGACGTAAATTCCGTCTTGTTTCAAATTATGGTTTTCAGAAAACCCAGATGGCGCCTGTGCGAAGGCAAGAGCCACGATGTTTCTTGGCAGTCTATTCGACACACCGTGATGGATGCACCCAGGACACTTTTCCCCTCGATATTCCACTACGCCAGTATGAAACCCCACTTTTTCCACCGTCAAGGCACTCCGCCACAACACTCCTTAGTTATTGGTACTCATATTATTGCAGGTAGATAATTGCTTCAGTTCTTCATTACTCACAGAATATGTTACATCCAATTACCAAAAGCAATCCACGACAATATTTGCAGGAAATAGGAGAAGAAGGAAGAGGACAGAAGTAAAAAGAAGGGGTGGAAATGAGGAGCAGAAACGGGGAGGTACAATAGGCAGAGAAAGATAAGGGGGGGCGGGGGGGAGGAGGAGGAGAGAAGAGGAGGAGGAGGAGGAGGGAGAGTGAGGAGGGGATTGGTTACTGTTACAACCACCACCATCACCACCTCCACTATCACTACTACCACCTCACCACCCCACTACCACCCCACCACCACTACAACCACCAACCACCACACCTCCACTATCAAATACTACCATTACCACCACCACCATCACCACCCGGCACCACCACCACCATCACCCACTACCACCACCCACCACCACCCTCCACTATTACTACTACCACCACAACACAACCACAATCACAATCACAACTACACCACATCACACCAACACCGTCCCTACTAACCACCGCCAGGACACCATCACAGCACCCCCGCAAACCCACAATTACCCACCAGTAACCGCTTCATGACCGTAGTGATGAAGCACCGTACCAGTTGCGCTACAAGAGATCACGGGAACGACATTGTACCATCGTTACTAAGAGAGGTTTCAGGGTATGAAGCAACCGGGCCTTTGTGTATGTGTGTACCGGTTCAAACAGCTCGGAGTTTCTCTGCATTTAATTGACACCGAAAGAAGGCGCTGCACGCGGCTGGCGCACCAAGCTTTGTCCCAGCTCTGTTTTTGGAGGAAGACTCGTGTACACGAACTTTATTTCTAAATCTTTTTTCTCTCCGCGGCCCAGGCTGTGGTGCTGGCAGAAGCTTTTGCAAGTCGCTCGCTGACTCGTCTTGCTTCTCTACGCCACTGCAACAGGCGGTTTTAGAGTGGACCTGCAGT
>JAWQFJ010007173.1:15000-19640 GCA_034096865.1 Theodoxus fluviatilis | reverse complement strand
GCAGACAGTAGACTATAACACTCCAGAATAAGAGACCAAATTTCATGTTCTGCCAGGCATTGCAGTATGTGCTATGTTGTATCAGTAGGCTACTCGACGTGTGCAGACCCACAACATTTTCTTAAGTTGGACGAAAGTCTCCTAATTCTTTTTTCAACACATTCGTAATTTTTGCCGATGGTAAGGCGCTAAACTATCACGCGATTAGCAACATCAGAGATGAGTTTCTAAAACCATGGATATGCTGTCCACAGAAATCCTAAGGCCTTTTCTGGTACCCCGGTACCATTTTAAATGATCGATGAAATCATGCAAGAGTCTGTTTCAACATTGGGCCGAACAAGCAGACGATATCCTAGTTTTCGAAACGAATTCATTACAAGAACTGACTTACTGAATGTTGCGTATGATAGCAGCCATCTTTTTTTAAACAAAGGAATTTCTTGTGGATTGCTTTGGATTGCATATCCCCGGTCAGAAATTTCTTGTTCGTCCTGGGCAGGGGGGCTCGGCTTTGCACCAGGGCCTACTTTTTTATTTCAATTGTCGCCTAAGAAACGGCCCTGAAAGAGGGATGAAAAAATGAAACACTTACACATTTTCCAAGTGAGAGAACATTTACAGGGGTCTGTATCCATGCAAGCAAATTGCAAGCATCTTTTTTTCCACATGTGTGTTGCTTGAGACGACATAGTTATCTCCCTTGTCTAACCTATCACAAGACCCGAATGCTGCTAACTCTTTCCTTCCCATTATGGATGCTCGTTACTTTGTCCCGGGTTGTTATGACATTCTTACCCTTCCTTCACCCCTCACCTCACCCCATCTATTTACATCCCCACATTGGCACCACCCCTATCCTCAACCCACTCCCATCCTCAACTCACCCACATCCTCAACTCACCCACCACAACCGTCCCACCCAACACTCACCACCGACGTCCTCTATGATGTTTTCCCCCAAAGGGAGACAACTCGTCTCCCTCCAAATCAGAATGGTCCACCCTACAGTAAGAGGCTGCACCAACAAGATACACCACTAGCCGAACATCTGCAGTCCAGCCGCCCCATTCTGGCACTCTGGCACTCTGGCACTCTGGCATCCACATCTATGGAAACTCGTCAACCCCTGGCCACGCCCTTTTCCATTATTCAGGTTTGCTGCCTCCCTCTCCCCCGTCCTGCTGAGAAATGGCACTCCGGTTTCCATGACGACAGAAGGATGCAAACAGGACAGCGTCGTCGCCGCTGGAATCCTGTGCACAAAACTCCTGTCGCAAGCGGATAAACTGGGGTGAAAACTTCGCTTTATTGTTATGAGCCTTTTTCGACCTTCGAGTAAAGCAGCTGGAAAAAATGTGACGTCTGCTGAAAAATGCATGCGAACTGCAGGAATTTCATGAAATCACTCGCTGCTTGGTGGCAGATGTACGGCTTAACTGACTGGATGATGTCAACAATGGCCGCCTTTATGTCCTGGGCCCGTATTCACAACGGCGATTTATCGGCGATTTATTTTAACTCCGATTTATCTCTAAACTCAGACGATTCCAACTGCCTGTTACGCTCTCCCTTGGCTGGAAACCAGTATATATAGCAAAGCGCAACCTAGGATCCTCTGACGAGCGTACCTTATCTAACCGATCAAGATAACGCAGGGCTAGGGGATAAATCGAGTGTTGAAAAGATAAATCGCCGTTGTGAATACGGGCCCAGACCTTTCGATCTGTTGGTGTAGTGGGAGAGGTAGCTGGTGAACCATCGAGCGGATTTGACCAGGAACGGTAGTGTGTCTCCCGTGGACGTGCTCTTGGGTGGCTTTCAAAATTCAGAAGCTCCTGCTGGACCTCTGTCGTTGCCTGGTTTGGCTCTGAGTCGAATAGAAGTCTGGTCAGACAGCTGGGACGTTAGAAGTCTGGTCAGACAGCTGGGACGTACGTCTGCACGGCTCGAGAGACGTGTCACATGAGACTTGCCGTTCACGCTGGACCGAACCAAAGATGTGTCCTTGCTACTTCCCGTGCCTGCAACACCTGTCTCTGCTCCTGGGGGGATGGCTGCTGCTGCAGACGTTCTGGACGACTCAGGGGGAGGACAAGTTACCAGTCTGTAAGTCTTCTGCAGCACACACACACAGACGCGCGCGCGCGCGCGCACACACACACAAATAAACACACACACACACACACACACAAACACACACACACACACAAATAAACACACACACACACACACACACACACACACACACACACACACACACACACACACACACACACACCCCACACACACACACGACACAATAGAAACGTTAACCATTTAATATTAAACTTACAGTTCTAATTATCGTGGGTTTTCAATTTTTATCTGCGTAAATGGCTCAGCTCCCGTAGTTTGTATGTTTTCATTCAACGGCATCATTATGTAAATGAGCTCTTGTGCATTCTGAGTATGCAGTGCCGAAATTCATTTATGCAAGCACTTCGTAGTTCGTTTGGGTTTCTTAGAATTATTTTTATTTTCCTGTATCTATGTATCTATCTATGTATCTGTCTATCAATGTATCTGTCTATCTATGTATCTACGTATCTATGTATATATCCATCCATCCATCCATCCACCTATTCATTCATTCATTCATTCATTCATTCATTCATTCATTCATTCATTCATTCATTCATTCATTCATTCATTCATTCATTCATTCATTCATTCATTCATTCATTCATTCATTCATTCATTTTTATTCATTCATTCATTCATTTGTTAGTTCTTTCGTTTGTTTTTTCATTTGTTCATTTATTTATTCTTTATTTATTCATCTATTCATTCATTCATCCATCCGTTCATCCATTAGTTTATTTGTTTGTTTATTATACTTCGGTGCATTTCTTAATGATAATTACCTTGATACAGTTTACTTTTTTTAAACATGAAAAGTCGTAGACAGCAACGATAACAATGGATTTTTGTCACTTCTTTCGCTCGCTCGTTCGTTCATTCGTTCGTTCGTTCCTTTCTTCCTTCCCTCTTTCTATCAATTCCCTCCATGGTTGCTCGTTTATCTCTGACACTTCGGGACTGCAGACTTCATGGAGGATCTGTGCTCCAAAAGCCTGCATGTGACAGAGCTGGGACTGGTTGCCTTGGAAATCCAGCTGACAAGATCCAGGTACGGCTGTGGTGTCTTCACTCGCTACAGCGCCACCTGCCGGGGCCCCATGGCCGAGTGGTCAGAGCCCTTGACCTGCAGCTAATGGGTGCGGCGTTCGAAGCTGCCCCGATCCCGGAGTTGCATCATTGAGCAAGGCGCTTCACTCGCATTGCTTCTCCCCACCCAGGAGTAAAACCAGGTACCTGTGAGGGCAGTGATTGCACACTGTGGTGCGATCAACCCTGTATGCGGCCATGAGCCAGCTTCGGGTTGGAATACTCCCCAGGGAGTGGAGTTGGTACCGGTACCTGTCTGCATCCTACCTGTCTCTGTGTTTGTCGTCAGCTGCCTGTGAAAAACTGTTCAGGCGCCCCAGTTGTCAGAGGTAAAGTGTCAAGCGGTTTGAGACCAGACAGATGGTAGCTCGCTGTATAAAACCACTCCTGTATTTACCTTGAGACCACACTGAATAAAATGTGGGGAGGCAAGAGGGAAAATGCCCACAAAAAACAAAAGGGAGAAGAAACAAAGAAAAATGCATGCAATGTCGGTAAGACAAAGGAGTGCAAAGAAAATAGAGAGGTGGGGCGTACAGAGAGAGAGAGAGAGCCTCTGTATAAAATGGCACTGTAGCAGCAGGAGGGAAGGAGAAGGAGCGAGAGGAGTAGAAGGAGCGAGAGGAGTAGAAGGAGCGAGAGGAGTAGAAGGAGCGAGAGGAATAGAAGGAGCATGAAAAGCTAGAGTCACAAGAGCAAGTGAGGGAAAGACAGAACGGAAAACAGACGGAGAGAAATTTTAGTGCAATTTTCGTACGAGTGACCTGTCGGATCCTCCCCATGTCCAGGTAACACCAAGAAAAAGTTGCAGTGAAGTGCAGTTCTTGTCAGCAAATATTTGGTCTGTGGAAGCAAGATATGCATCTCTGGGGACACACTGGGGGACGACAAATTTACACGCGTGTGTTTCCGTGAATGTGTGTGTGTGTGTGTATGTGTGCGTGCGAGTGAGTGTATGTGTATGTTTTGTGTATGTGTGCGGGTGTGTGAGTGTGTTTTGTGTGTATGTGTAGTTGTGTATGTGTGTGCTCGCGCGAGTGTGTATATATATGTGTGTGTATGTATATGTGTATGTGTGTATATGTGTGCACGTGTGTATGTATGTGTGTATGTATATGTGTGTCTGCATGTGTGTGCATGTGTGTATGTATGTGTGTGTGTGCGTGCGTGTGTGCGTGTCCGTGAACACGCAAGACACACTACAGACAAGGCTGTGTACGTACAGGTACTACCTGGCGTCGCTGGACTGCCGGCTGCAGGTGGCCGTGGCTGGACACTGGCGACTGCTGCTGACCGTTCTCAACATGGACCTGGAGGGCACGGAGGCCCGGGGCTGCGTCGACTTCCTTCAGCTGCTGGACGGCAACTCCTCCTCCAGCGCCGCCCTGCCGGGTCTGTCCGTGTGTGCGTCTGTCCGTGTGTACGTCTGT
>JAWQFJ010007173.1:0-10000 GCA_034096865.1 Theodoxus fluviatilis | reverse complement strand
GCGGCGGCATCGACGGTGGTGGTGGTGATGGTTGTATGAGTGGTGGTGGTTGTTGCAGTGGGAGTGGTTGTGGTGGTGGTGGTGGTGGCAGTGGGAGTGGTGGTGGGGGGGGGGGGGGTGGGGGGGGGTGGGGGTGGGGTGGCGGTGGTGGTAGTGGTAGTGTGCTGGTGACGGTGATAGTATTAGTAGTGGTAGTCGTAGTGGTAGTGGAGTGGTAATGTGAGGTGGTGATGGTCAGCTTAGCCTGTCACGTGATTTGTTCCAAACTTTCACGTTTGGCGATGTGTATGCAAGAGAGAACAGGTGTGTCTTTAGATCAGCGCGGAAAGAGTCAGACGCGGAAGAGGGATACAGACGAAGATTAGCAGGGAGAGAGTTCCAATGAATTTATTCCAGAGGAAGGGAGATAACTCAAGTGCAAAGAATTCCATTGTTGTCTGTTTTGCTAAGCATAGTACATTTTCACAACATTTTCTGTGATGTAAAAAAGACAGAACCAAGAATATGGAGGGGAAACAGGCTTTTGTTCTCAAAACGTTGAATCTGAGGGATACCGTCTCCTGTAAGTCAGATGCTCTGTTCATATTTGGAAAAGCGTCCCCCATTGAAGAGCGCGTGAAAGTAATGCAAACTCTAAATATGGTAACATGGCCGAAAGTAGACTCCAAACTCATTTTGTTGAGGAAGGTCTCACGTGTAGCTTTGTAAGTCAAGAGGGTGATGTATGTCATCGGTGTTGTCACTGCAATTGTAATCACTACTGATGTTGATCCTGTTTGCGGTTGTTGTTGTTGTTGTTGTTGTTGTCCGTTTTGTTGCTGCTGTCATTGCTGCTGTTGCAGCTGACGCCATTGAAGAAATGTTTTCAGTGCTCCTCCACTCAACTGGTCGTCTGCCCGAATTTTTTGTAGCTCTTGTGTGTCCTACTTCTTGTTGTTTTGACGTCAGCGGTTAACGGCCGCGGTGGAGTTGAGGGACGGATTCAACGTCTCTGACAACTCCGCCAGGGTGTTCGCCGAAAGTCACGGAGCTTCCACGTCAGCGCCTGCCCCTCAAGAAGACACCAGATGTTCTGGAAGCGAAGAGACGTCATCGAATGTTCTGGAAGCGGAGAGACGTCATCGAATGTTCTGGAAGCGGAGTGACGTCATCAAATGTTCTGGAAGCGGAGAGACGTCATCGAAACGTGTAAGTGTCAAGCGTGATCCTAGCGTGTGGATGTTGAACTTGATGGAAAAGTTTGAGTGTCGAAAATCATTGGCTTATTTCCAGTCCGTTTGCCCACTTCCCCATTCGCCCACGCTCCCACCGACTGGTCATCGTCACGTGAGGAGCAATCAGACAGGGAGGGTCGGCTGGGTGGCTTGCTGGCTGATTGGTTGGTTGGTGGGTGGCTGACTGACTGACTGACTGACTGACTGACTGGCTGGTTGACTGGCTGACTGACTCAATGACTGACTCACTGATTCACCCGCTCACTCATTGACTCACTGATTCACCGACTGACTCACTGACTGACTGACTGACTGACTGACTCACTGACTGGTTGGTTGGTTGAGAATTTGCGGCTTATCAGGTTGTTCACAACAAAAGTTTAAAATACATTTTTAAAAGTGATAAAAGCTTGGGGATATATATATATATATATATATATATATATATATATATATATATGTCTTAAATATTAAGTACAAGAATATACTTACAATTTGTGGTGATACTTAGACTTTTAAAAAATCGTAACAGAAATGATGGAGTCTTAAAAAATTAAGTGAAAAAAATAAATTCTGAGGGCAGGGTGCCTAGGGTATTTCACCAGAATGTTTCTCATAGTCAGTCTTTACAGGCAGAGAGGGACTCGAGCACCTCACAGAAAATAATGTTCCGACCCTTGCATGACGAGCACCTCACAGAAAATAATGTTCCGACCCTTGCATCACGAGCACCTCACAGAAAATAATGTTCCGTCCCTTGCAGCACGAGCACGACAAGAGTACTCGAGCACCTCACAGAAAATAATGTTCCGTCCCTTGCAGCACGAGCACGACAAGAGTACTCGAGCAGCTCACAGAAAATAATGTTCCGTCCCTTGCATCACGAGCACCTCACAGAAAATAATGTTCCGTCCCTTGCATGACGAGCACCTCACAGAAAATAATGTTCCGTCCCTTGCATGACGAGCACGACAAGAGTACTCGAGCACCTCACAGAAAATAATGTTCCGACCCTTGCATCACGAGCACCTCACAGAAAATAATGTTCCGACCCTTGCATCACGAGCACCTCACAGAAAATAATGTTCCGTCCCTTGCATGACGAGCACGACAAGAGTACTGGAGCACCTCACAGAAAATAATGTTCCGTTCCTTGCAGCACGAGCACGACAAGAGTACTGGAGCACCTCACAGAAAATAATGTTCCGTTCCTTGCAGCACGAGCACGACAAGAGTACTGGAGCACCTCACAGAAAATAATGTTCCGTCCCTTGCAGCACGAGCACGACAAGAGTACTGGAGCACCTCACAGAAAATAATGTTCCGTCCCTTGCATCACGAGCACGACAAGAGTTGGAGGGTGGCGTCTACAGACTGCAAGAAGTTTCAATCCTTATGGGAGTTCGTATCGTGGGAAATTTGTTGCGTTTGTTCCGATAACTATAAAATCTGCACCGTGTAATCCAGTTTTGCTGCAGTGACCTACTGACGATGACATGCGACGTAAAGCCACGTACCACCCACCTCAAACACAAACACACGCGTACATGTATGTATGTATGTATGTATGTATGTATGTATGTATGTATGTATGTATGTATGTATGTATGTATGTATGTAAGTCATTTACAGAGCGCCTGAATTCAGCACTGGTGCTCTTCGGCGCTTTACACAACAGCATATTGTCGTTTCAGTCTTGGAAGAGGCAGGTCTTTAGGCCTCTTTTGAAGCTGGACAGAGATGGGGCAGCTCTGAGTGGTTCTTCTGAACGTGAAATTATTTGGAGTCTTCTGTGGTCCGAATGGGCACGGAAACCTTCCACGAGACGGTAGTAGTCAATCAATAAAGAACAAAAGAACAATATGACAAAATAACTAGATAGATATATGACAGACAGACAGACAGACAGACAGACAGACAGACAGACAGACAGACAGACAGACAGACAGACAGACAGACACAGACACACACACACACACACACACACACACACACACACAGACAGACAGACACACACACACACACACACACACACACAGACAGACAGACAGACAGACAGTCAGACAGTCAGACAGACAGACAGACAGACAGACAGACAGACCGACCGACGACAAACAGGCAGGCAGGCAGGCAGGCAGGCAGGCAGGCAGACAGACAGACAGACAAATAGATAGATAGATAGATAGATAGATAGTTAGATAGATAGATAGAAAGATAGATAAATAAACAAATGTATGAATGAAAAATAAATAGATGCATTGATAGACAGACAAATTAACACAATTATGTCAATGTTTTTCTACATCTTTATTTAGAACGGTTTCATTTAAGATGTTCATGCAATACAAACATTTTCTAGCTGTAAGCGCATCGTAATTTTCCAAATGCGTACCTCGAAAGGAATGAATAATCCTACGTCAGTTTTATCAATATGCACGTTATTTCTTGAGAGAACATGGATGATAACGATCACATATGACGGCTTTCATGAGTTTCTGGAACGGTATCATTCATTTGTTTGTTTGTTTGTTTGTTTACCCACAGCTGACACTGGGGTGACAAGAACAGCAGACACGCATACAAATTTGGTGGAACGTCACTGAGGCACAGAAACTGACACTATGAAAGGGAAAGCCGAAAGGAAATACGTCACCGCACCCTCAACTATCATCCGATTTAATGTCAACCTTTCTCATGCTTGAAAACTTTCCACCTACCCCACATCCCTACCCCTCAGAGTCTCCAACTTTTAATATTCCAGTAACCCCAACCCTCCACCCCCACCCCCCACCCCCTCACCACCACCATCCCATCCAACCCACTAATGCCTTCCTCTTCACCACTTCACAAGCCCTCACTCCCACCCACCCCCACCCCCAGCTACTATCTCTGAGAGTTCTTGTAGAAGGCAAGACTATGAGTGTCGCTCTAGAAACAACTGATCGTTTGGAATAAGTCATGTGCAATTGCATGTTTTGACGCTTCAGACATGCTTGGTGTTGCTTCTACTACTGGGGCCTTCCCAAGGAATGAGCTTTTCCATTTATCACACCCTGAACCTTTCCATCCAACCCCAAACCACCACCCCCTCACAAAAAAGCAACAACAAAAAACAACAAAACAACAAAACAACTACAACAACAAAACCCACAGAACAAAAACTCCACCCCCCTACCCATCCGACCCCAAAAAGTTTTTTTTAGACCTGTTTCGTTAAGGCACCGATTTATGATGACTCATCCGCGACCTTATATCGTGTCGTCATATTTGCTTCTATTTGCATGTGTATGAAATTCCTCGTTTGTACTTGTAGTGTACCTTATCGCCAATTATTTGCATTTGAAAATAAACAAGTTTCTTATAAGACACTTCCGTCAAAACTTCGGAATCGCAACGACTCTTGGTCGTGTTTTGTGTCCTACATCTCTCGTCACTGTACGATACAAACAATTATAATACGAATGTTTGACTCGAAAGTCAAGATGGCGACGGTGCCGGAACTTTCTTGGTCGAGTCTTTTTACCTGCTTGGATCACACGTCGATAACATGTTTTTTCTTGCCACGGAAGTAATACTGATGATTAAAATACCAGAGGCGCACAGCTATTTTAGGCCTGTACAGCAAGATTTATCTATGGACTGGTTTGTTGAACGAGCTGACCACTGAACAGTCCATCAGAACGAGACATTGGTTAGAAGTGTGTGGAAGCATGCATCGTTCAACAGAGGCATGCTGTTTTCAATTCATACAGAAGTTTGCAACGATATCATATAAGGGTGTCCATTCTGTCTACAGAATCACAAATATAACAGAAATAATTACATGCCGCTCTCATTTGGACAGTTGAAGCATGGGTGGTTTATTTCTCTGTGTTCTATGGATGTTTTGAATAACACTCGTGTGAATCGATCATTATTGGCCCGTGTGTCTACTGAAAACTGTACATTGGATAAGACAACTTTGTATTCAAAACCCCTAGAAGATTTCGACTGGTAAGAAGCGAATGGACTTGTACAAGTCGACAAGAACCCTTTTACTGCGAGCTCTGACTGTGGTCAGGGTCTTTGCGCTTCAGGGCTGGGAGACTCTTGGCGTCTGCGCGAGGACTTCTGGCTCTCTTGAGGTCGTGGAAGTCCTTGAGGGTCTGCTCCACCTGGCGTGACCCCTTGGGGGTGCGGGAGGACAGCGGGGGAGGGAGTCCCAGGGAGGCTGGGTCTAGAGGTCGGGAGGCCTCGCCCCTGGCTGGCTGGGGAAAGCGCTGCTGTCGCTCTGTGGCCTTGAGTCTGTCCTGAATCATCTCCCTCAGCACACTCATGTCCCCCTCTGGCAGCACTCGCTTCTCCAGGCCCGTGATCTGCCGCTGCTGCTCCTCCGTCCTCTTGGCCTGCTCCTTCAGCATCTTGTCCTGGTTGGTGGAGGCCCTCTTCAGCGTGCGGATGTCCCGGTCC
This sequence comes from Theodoxus fluviatilis, assembly GCA_034096865.1. NCBI lineage: Eukaryota > Metazoa > Mollusca > Gastropoda > Cycloneritida > Neritidae > Theodoxus > Theodoxus fluviatilis. Next base: position 4,337 of record JAWQFJ010007173.1, on the reverse strand, counting down.
TTCATGTCCAACTTCCTCGTCAGCTGTGCGATGTTGGAGCTCAGGGTCTTGACGTCATTGTGGGCCGCCCCGAGCTCCTTCCTCAGCTTGGCGATCTCCGCGTCGTTCTTTCTGATGGTGGCCTCGGCTTTCTTCAGTTTCGCCTGCAGTTCCTGGATGTGGGTCTCCCTGCTCTTCAGCATGGCCTTCAGCTTCTCCAGCTCGCCACTCTCCAGGTCGGACACTCGGTCTCGGACATCGGACATGTCCACCTCGAGCTTCTCCAACCTTGCTCCCTCATTCTCAAACAGAGAAGGACAAAGGTGTGACGAGACCAAGAACACAGCAAAGTAAGCGGCATGAAGTCTCACAAACTCTGCATTGTCAAAGTGAGTGTTAAAGCATGGAATAAACAGCGGAGAATAAAGGTCATTATTAGAATGATAAAATGTGACACGATATTCCCCGCTTGCCACGTCGAAGGTATTTGGCGATAAGTGATTAAATATGTTATGCACGCCACTGATAAAGTGCACAACCTACGAAGGGAGATAATTGCAAAAATCAAAGCGTTACGAGGGGAAGTAACTCGACGTGTACCGTCAAGGGAAGCAACTCTTGGCTCTTACGTTTGCTCTGGTGTTCATGTCATCGGTGTCGCCGACAAAGCTGGCCTCTTCCTCCCTCAACTTGTCGGCGACGTGTCCAAAGCCGAACTTGTCCAAAGCCTCCAGAAAGACAGGGAAGGCGGATGGCCCTCTCATCATCAGCATGGACAGGAACATCTGCAGTGCAGAGAATTCGATAGAAACAGAATTTCATTTCGTCACAGGTTGTCACGGCAGTGCAACACGTGAATACAGGAAAGTTGTAGGATTCGGTCATAAGCATAAACTATCTTGGGAAACAAGTGGGAGAATCATTCGAAGGGGCGATGTTAGCCCCGGTAGTTATACTGGCCGGATAATTCATATTGTTTTGGTACTGCAATACGTACTTTGAAGGTCCCTGGTTTGAACTTTAAGCGATCCGAAACCTCCCTCCACTGGCTACACGATGGAAGGACTCTGTACGTTAGGGCAAGCGATGTAAAAGTTGAATCAAGTATAAACCAAAGCATAAGCCACCAATCTCCTGACAGTTTGCCCGTTACCAGCCTGCCTGCCTGTACTGCGACCTTCACCTTGTTCTGCTCCCTGGTGGTCTTTTCATGACGCACTCTCTGCATGTCATCGAAGTCAAAGACGAACTTGGAGAACATGAGGCTGGCCAGTTTCTCGCACTCGCACTGCTCCTCCAGCCACTGCAGGTTCCGTTGCATGATGACCATGTGTTTGTCGTCCATGGCTCGGTGAGTCTTCACGTAGGAAGCCATCGTCTGGAACAAAGTCATGGAAATACTATACTTTTCTCTAGGGGGTAAAATGGTTTTCTCCCATCTTTTTCGTGCGACTAGGAAATACAGTTCAAATAGTTACAAATAATTCGGTGTACTGACAATGTATGTTGAAATTCAGCATATGTCATGCATACATTTGCGGTAAAGAAATGATTTCTCCGTAAAAAATTGAGCAACCCTTTCCCTTTAGCACACAAAGTGTCACGAATACTTTAAGAAATCATTGGTCATGTGATAGCTTACGCGCGCGTAGTGAAGAGTGTCGGAATGAGCTGAGGTAAAGAAAATGAGAAGCAACTCAACCTATTCACTCCCTCGCCCCCATATATCTCTGAGCTCTCCAAAATAATAAGAAAAGGTAGAGTCAAACATGTCTTTCAGATACCTTTAAATAATTCATGAAAGAAGAGAGCAGACAAACATAGTAGTAGGGCCCTTTCGGTCATCGCTAATCATGTATGATGATTTCTAGTTGTATGTGTCTGCCCGGCTGTAGCAGTGTTGCCTGTGTCTGAAAAGGCCGATGCGGGAGCGACAATCTACTTGTATGTCGCAAAGATCGCATCTGTGTGCAGTCTGTGGTCGATGTATTGGTGCGCTCCTTTCTGCGCATCCGACTGGATGCCGCTGCGCTCACGAGTTTCTCTTCCCCTGTCTTGAGGTGTGGGTTCAGGGTACTTCTCTTCCTCGAGCGTCAGCTGCAAAGACTCCCAGGACTCCGCATCCATGTGACGGTCCCTCATGTCTCTCTTGCAGGCGTCTAGGTCTCGCAGCTGGGGGCGGCCAGTAGTTCTCCTCCCAGATGCCAGCTCTCCATAGAGGATGTCTTTTGGAAAGCGGCCATCCTCCAAGTGATGGACTTGGCCAAGCAGGCACAAATATGACCCGCACAAATGCAAGTACACAAGACTGATAAGAATCCAGGCAGATGGCATAGAGGAAGGCCAGTGGACACATTGTCGTGTTAGGCAGGAGCTGTTGCACCCGGGCCATTTATTTTTGACTCACGAACGTGAACAAAGTGAGTCTGCCTGTCTGCCTGTGTGTGTGTGTGTGTGTGTGTGTGTGTGTGTGTGTGTGTGTGTGTGTGTGTGTGTACCTCTGTGTGTGTGCGTGTGTGTGTGCATGTGTGTGGTTGTTTGTGTGTCTGTGCGCGTTTGTGTTTATGTGTGTGTGTATGTGTGTGTGTGTGTGTGTTTATGTGTGTGTGTTAATGTGTGTGTGTGTTTATGTGTGTGTGTGTGTTTGTGTGTGTGTACGTGTGCGTGTGTGTGCATGTCTGTGTGTACGTGTGCGTGTGTGTGCATGTGTGTGTGTGTCTGTGTGTGTGTGCGCGTTTGACTTTATGTGTGTGTATATATATATATATATATATATATATATATATATATATATATGTGTGTGTGTGTGTTTGTGTGTGTGTGTTTGTGTGTGAGTGAATGGTTGTGTGTTCTTATTTGTCTTTCGAAATGTATATCTGATTGTTGTCTGTGCTTATCAAGTACGCTCGCCATTGTCACGAATCTTGGCATTAGATCCTTTGGCCTCACGACCTTTATCCTGTTAGGCTTATAATTTTCCTCCCTCAGAGGTCAAGGCCATGGCCGCACTGGGACAACATTTCCATGGGGTTTTCAGACTGATGCTTCCTGCCATCAACTTTTCAAAAGGCACAACATGACCTTTATCAGCCCAGGCTTTCAAATGTTGTCTGTCAAACGTCAAGGCCACAAGAGCCCAATTTTGTTCGATATTAAAGACTAGCTTTTTCTTGGACACCACACTGCTGTCATCAGTATGACGCTTCATGAAATTGGAGAAAGTGGCGCTATTGCATGTTGATGTGAAGTCTTAGTTAAACTGTCCTAAAGATCAAGGTTGCAGGCGTTTGATGCAGTAAAGACTGACATTGTATTGCCCAACCGCGTACTGAGGTTAGTTCTTGGAGGACCCTTCAGTTGGCCTCTCTACTGAAAATTAACGGGTACTAAGTTTAGCTGAACGTATTCTATAAATGGTGGAGAATAATGCCCTACTGGAGTGCGTTTAAGAGAGCAAACCAACTACAATTGTTTGCATTGAAGCAGGGCTATTACAGATCATTTCCACAAATCGGAGACTTCATAATGCTCCGGACACTTCTGACTACAAATGCGTACTTCATGCAAGATTTCTCTGCATCATCATTACAGGTCTATTTTTTTAATGTTGTCCGCCTCAGACAATATTCCAAGTCTAACGGTATCTGGAGTCGTCATATTATGTGTCAATTACGTTTATGCAAACTCAACTAAGAAGTAACCTTTTACATAGTAAACTTTGATCATGTCTTATGGTTAGTGAAAAATAAATGTTTCGAAACAAATTTACACATATCTAAATACTGAATATAATGTATAAAGATATTCCACTGGAACGATGATAAGTACTGCACAATTAGTGGATTCTCAAAGGCAGATGCAGTTCTTCAGCAGAAAGAAAGATGCCTTTGCAACCTTCTGCTGTGCTCTGATATTCCTACTGGCGGGACCCCCAATATATTGAAATGAAAAGGTTTTATACTCGCTAGAAGGGAAAGGCCTGTGGTCTCTCGGGCAAAGGGGGACGAGAGGGACAGGAAGCAAGGGAATGAGAGACGAGGAGCGACCAAACATTCGCGACAATCACGAAATCCACCGCAAGGTAAACCATACGATGAACAGAGCGGTGAATGGGGAAAATAAGCGCACGTACCGCAATAGTGGCGTGACCCCCAATATATTGAAATGAAAAGTTGTATACTCGCTGGAAGGGAAAGGCGTGTAGTTTGTTCCTCCCTTGAAGGGGAGCAGGCGCAGGCGCAGTGCCAGTTCTGCTCATGGAAATTGCCCGGTTCAGTCGGGTCACAGAGCATTAATTGAACGACCCAGATCACGGCGTCCTACATAAATAGCTTTGCCTTACATCAAAGAATGTAAGT
>JAWQFJ010007172.1:32500-55000 GCA_034096865.1 Theodoxus fluviatilis | reverse complement strand
ATCCCGTACTCCCGCTACACAACTCCCTCTCTGATCCCGTACTCCCGCTACACAACTCCCTCTCTGATCGCGTACTCCCGCTACACAACTCCCTCTCTGATCGCGTACTCCCGCTACACAACTCCCTCTCTGATCCCGTACTCCCGCTACACAACTCCCTCTCTGATCCCGTACTCCCGCTACACAACTCCCTCTCTGATCCCGTACTCCCGCTACACAACTCCCTCTCTGATCGCGTACTCCTGCTACACAACTCCCTCTCTGATCTCGTATTCATGCTGCTAAACTCCCTCTCTGATCCCGTACTCCTGCTACACAACTCCCTCTCTGATCGCGTACTCCCGCTACACAACTCCCTCTCTGATCGCGTACTCCTGCTACACAACTCCCTCTCTGATCCCGTACACCTGCTACACAACTCCCTCTCTGATCTCGTATTCATGCTGCTAAACTCCCTCTCTGATCCCGTACTCCTGCTACACAACTCCCTCTCTGATCCCGTACACCTGCTACACAACTCCCTCTCTGATCTCGTATTCATGCTGCTAAACTCCCTCTCTGATCCCGTACTCCTGCTACACAACTCCCTCTCTGATCCCGTACACCTGCTACACAACTCCCTCTCTGATCTCGTATTCATGCTGCTAAACTCCCTCTCTGATCCCGTACTCCTGCTACACAACTCCCTCTCTGATCCCGTACTCCCGCTACCAACTCCCTCTCTGATCGCGTACTCATGCTACACAACTTGCTCTCTGATCCCGTACTCCCGCTACACAACTCCCTCTCTGATCCCGTACTCCTGCTACACAACTCCCTCTCTGATCCCGTACTCCCGCTACACAACTCCCTCTCTGATCCCGTACTCCTGCTACACAACTCCCTCTCTGATCCCGTACTCCCGCTACCAACTCCCTCTCTGATCCCGTACACCTGCTACACAACTCCCTCTCTGATCCCGTACTCCTGCTACACAACTCCCTCTCTGATCCCGTACTCCCGCTACACAACTCCCTCTCTGATCGCGTACTGCTGCTACACAACTCCCTCTCTGATCCCGTACTCCCGCTACACAACTCCCTCTCTGATCCCGTACTCCCGCTACCAACTCCCTCTCTGATCCCGTACACCTGCTACACAACTCCCTCTCTGATCCCGTACTCCCGCTACCAACTCCCTCTCTGATCCCGTACACCTGCTACACAACTCCCTCTCTGATCCCGTACACCTGCTACACAACTCCCTCTCTGATCTCGTATTCATGCTGCTAAACTCCCTCTCTGATCCCGTACTCCTGCTACACAACTCCCTCTCTGATCCCGTACTCCCGCTACCAACTCCCTCTCTGATCGCGTACTCATGCTGCTAAACTCCCTCTCTGATCCCGTACTCCTGCTACACAACTCCCTCTCTGATCGCGTACTGCTGCTGCACAACTCCCTCTGTGATCCCGTACTCCTGCTGCACAACTCCCTCTCTAATCCCGTACTCCCGCTACACAACTCCCTCTCTGATCCCGTACTCCTGCTGCACAACTCCCTCTCTAATCCCGTACTCCCGCTACACAACTCCCTCTGTGATCCCGTACTCCCGCTGCACAACTCCCTCTCTAATCCCGTACTCCCGCTACACAACTCCCTCTCTGATCCCGTACTCCTGCTATACAACTCCCTCTCTGATCCCGTACTCCCGCTACCAACTCCCTCTCTGATCCCGTACTCCCGCTACACAACTCCCTCTCTGATCCCGTACTCCTGCTACACAACTCCCTCTCTGATCCCGTACTCCCGCTACACAACTCCCTCTCTGATCGCGTACTCCCGCTACACAACTCTCTCTCTGATCCCGTACTCCCGCTACACAACTCCCTCTCTGATCCCGTACTCCCGCTACACAACTCCCTCTCTGATCGCGTACTCCCGCTATACAACTCCCTCCCTGATCTCATACTTCTGCTGCACAACCTTCTCCCTGATCTCATACTTCTGCTGTACAACTCCCTTTATGATCTCGGCCTAGGACTCCTGCTGCACAACTCCCTCCCTGATCTCATACTCCTGCTGCACAACTCCCTCCCTGATCTCATACTTCTGCTGCACAACTCCCTCCCTGATCTCATACTCCTGCTACACAACTCCCTCCCTGATCTCATACTTCTGCTGTACAACTCCCTTTATGATCTTGGCCTTGGACTCCTGCTACACAACTCCCTCCCTGATCTCATACTTCTCCTGTACAACTCCCTTTATGATCTCGGCCTAGGACTCCTGCTGCACAACTCCCTCCCTGATCTCATACTTCTGCTGCACAACTCCCTCCCTGATCTCATACTTCTGCTACACAACTCCCTCCCTGATCTCATACTTCTGCTGTACAACTCCCTTTATGATCTTGGCCTTGGACTCCTGCTGTACAACTCCCTCCCTGATCTCATACTTCTGCTGTACAACTCCCTCTCTGATCTCATACTTCTGCTGCACAACTCCCTCCCTGATCTCATACTTCTGCTGCACAACTCCCTCCCTGATCTCATACTTCTGCTGCACCTCTCTGATCTCATACTTCTGTTGCACAACTCCCTCCCTGATCTCATACTTCTGCTGCACAACTCCCTCCCTGATCTCATACTTCTGCTGCACCTCTCTGATCTCATACTTCTGCTTCACAACTCTCTTTATGATCTCGGCCTTGGACTCCTGCTGCACAACTCCCTCCCTGATCTCATACTTCTGCTGCACAACTCCCTTCCTGATCTCGGCCTTGGACTCCTGCTGTACAACTCCCTTTATGATCTCGGCCTAGGACTCCTGCTGCACAACTCCCTCCCTGATCTCATACTTCTGCTGCACAACTCCCTCCCTGATCTCATACTTCTGCTACACAACTCCCTCCCTGATCTCATACTTCTGCTACACAACTCCCTCCCTGATCTCATACTTCTGCTACACAACTCCCTCCCTGATCTCATACTTCTGCTACACAACTCCCTCCCTGATCTCATACTTCTGCTGTACAACTCCCTTTATGATCTTGGCCTTGGACTCCTGCTACACAACTCCCTCCCTGATCTCATACTTCTGCTACACAACTCCCTCCCTGATCTCATACTTCTGCTACACAACTCCCTCCCTGATCTCATACTTCTGCTACACAACTCCCTCCCTGATCTCATACTTCTGCTACACAACTCCCTCCCTGATCTCATACTTCTGCTGTACAACTCCCTTTATGATCTTGGCCTTGGACTCCTGCTACACAACTCCCTCCCTGATCTCATACTTCTGCTGCACAACTCCCTCCCTGATCTCATACTTCTGCTGTACAACTCCCTCTCTGATCTCATACTTCTGCTGCACAACTCCCTCCCTGATCTCATACTTCTGCTGCACAACTCCCTCCCTGATCTCATACTTCTGCTACACAACTCCCTCCCTGATCTCATACTTCTGCTGTACAACTCCCTTTATGATCTTGGCCTTGGACTCCTGCTGCACAACTCCCTCCCTGATCTCATACTTCTGCTACACAACTCCCTCCCTGATCTCATACTTCTGCTACACAACTCCCTCCCTGATCTCATACTTCTGCTACACAACTCCCTCCCTGATCTCATACTTCTGCTGTACAACTCCCTTTATGATCTCGGCCTAGGACTCCTGCTGCACAACTCCCTCCCTGATCTCATACTTCTGCTGCACAACTCCCTCCCTGATCTCATACTTCTGCTACACAACTCCCTCCCTGATCTCATACTTCTGCTACACAACTCCCTCCCTGATCTCATACTTCTGCTGTACAACTCCCTCCCTGATCTCATACTTCTGCTACACAACTCCCTCTCTGATCTCGGCCTCGTAGGCTTTGCTGGAACCAGTCGCCCTCGCCCTTCTTGCTCTGCCTGCTCTTGCACTACCGGTCCTTTGGTTCCATCACGTCTCTCTGCTCCTGTGCTTTGCATTAGAAAAAGACAATTAGACACTCTACTAGATTTTGTACTTGTTGACGTCTCACTCATTAAAGAATCCATTAGACATACTTAGAGGCTGTAACTGCAGTGTGCGTAATGCATTTTGATGACGTCATTACTTGATCATCACCGTTGTTTATGTAGACTCGTCTGCTGAAATTGTGAGGCGCAGCTGCGTGGCGATATTGGCCTGAGAGAGCAGCCGGTGTTGACGTCACTGGCATGCGTTTGCATCCTCAAGGCAAAGACATGTAAAGCTCGCACTCGTATGTTGTTGTAACTTGGAACGAATGACGAAGAAGTTGTTGACTCCCAGTTGAATTTCCCTTTCGGGGGAAAGTCAGCCATGGAGAGAGAGGAGCGTGTTGGCATGTGTAATGAGAAATGTGTCATTCATTTAATTTTTAATACGTTCTCCTTTTTTGTTGCTGAACTCGAAAACAAAATAAATTATACTTTGTTTTTAAATAGAAGATCGATGAGAGTTATTTTTGTAGTGGTAACCTTGCATAGCATTTGAGAGTGTAAAAAAGGCACTTGTAGTGCATAGTAAAAATTACATCCTACCAGTAGAAATATGTCAAATTGGTGTTGATCATTGGCTGGAGCTTCGTCCAAACAAACACATGTCTTCGTTGGTGTCTCGACTACACCACAACGTGTGTGGTTTGCACACCCATCCACCAATGAATGTAAATTTGCAACATACAATCCAGCACCTTTACCGTTACCTTTATATTGCATCTACATTTCATAGCACACCAGTGCAGTTTGCCTTTCAGTCGTTGCAGGAGTAACGACTTGGCTCGGACATGTTCCATGTTCAGCAAGGTGTCACACGGTCATGTCATGACGACATCCATGCTGTCATCCATCCATTTGTTGAGCTGGCCGATTCTAACGCCTGTTGTAATTGTCTTTTCAGGAAGTTTTCCTCCTTGAGTCCCGATGATCATCGCATTCTCTTCATGGGAGTCCAGCCTGTGCTCAGCATGAGCAGATTGCTTGTTACCAAGGTACGTATGTTCACCACTTTGCTCCTCACTCACCTCCATCCACTTTCCACTCCTCATCCTTCACGCACACACACCCGCTCCACCCCTCGCCCCATCCATTCCCCCGCCCAACCCATTCCCCCGCCTCTGCTACACTTACTTTGACTTCCCACCAAATCAGGTATTTCAGAGTGAATCATATTTCTTATGCTGTGTCGTTTGAAAGATTCGTTGATCGATAAACACGCTCAAAGATGGGTCAGTGACCCGGAGAGAAGGGACAGGTGTACAGGAGCTTCAAGCACACATTGGGAGTAGGGGCATAAGTGGGGCACATAGATACTGAGCATTTTAGGGAGACATTAATTAAATTTCGTTCAGGCGCCACTGACAGATACATCCATGGTGTCAGGAAGAAGACGAAGACGAGTAAAACATTTTTATCCCACGCCCAGCAGTGCCCATGCCCATAACATGAGGCAAGAACAGTGTGGTTCCACGTGTAATTGCAAGTAGACATGTATTCGGACTAGCCATCCTGCGTGAGATGTACATGTACAGCCGTGGCAGCTTACCCGGATGTAAAGTCTACATACAGCGTTCAGAGGTCCAAAGTTGGTGAGATTCGCCATGCAAACCCTTTACCTCTGTCTTTTGCCACTTGTAGAGAAACTGGATTCATGAGAGAAATTAATGAATACATGAATGAATGAATGAATAAATGAATGAACGCATGCATGAATGAATGAACGCATGAATGAATGAATGAATGAATGAATGAATGAATGAATGAATGAATGAATGAATGAATGAAGGAATGGAGTTTTACGGCATATCTGCCATTGTACACTACACAAGACCAATGACCACAATATCCCTGGAGCTGGTCATGAGTGTAATAGCAAGCAAAGTCTCCACTTCCCCAGTTATTCACCTTAGAGACGCGGTGGGTCTGCGTTTACTCCCAGCCTGCGATGAGTTTCAAGGTGAAGTAGAATTACATTCTTGATGCCTTCATGTAAGTAAGAACGAAGTATGAGCACATCGCGCACAATTACTTTTCATAAATATATTTGGTTATGTACCACGATACGGCTTCACACACACACACACACACACACACACACACACACACACACACACACACACACACACACACACACACACACACACACACACAGAGGGAGGGAGTCCCGGACGGACGGACGGACAGACGGACGGACGGACAGACAGACAGACAGACAGGCAGGAAGAGCGACAAACAGGCAGAGAAAGCGACAGACAGACAGACAGGCAAACAGACAGACAGGCAGACAGACAGACAGACAGACAGACAGACAGACAGACAGACAGACAGACAGGCAGACAGGCAGGCAGACAGAGCGACAGACAGACAGAGCGACAGACAGACATAGCGACAGACTGAGACAGAAAGACACACACACACACACACACACACACATTTCTTTGTAATCAGTTCACCTTCAGCCTCCTAGTATTCTACATCCCCTGCATGTAGGAGTGCATTCTGTAAACCCGAGTATTGACTCTGGCACAGTTCGCAATGAATGCGTAATAGGCTTGACCCTTCGCATTACAGCCTTGCGCCAAAAATAGTTTGTTCTGATACTATTTTTCTCTCCACTTTTTACACAAATCATTCAGATGTCAAAACTTGTTTCCATTTCAACACAAACATTTTATTGTATCGAATAAACGCTTGTTTGTTGTCTCAACAAGAGTAAGTTAAGAGTTTTGTGCGAAATAGCCTTAGAATTAATTTAACGGCGTATGTGAGGGAGCACATTGGCTATCCCACAAGCCTCTCGTGTGACCTCCGTATGAATAAATTGGCCAAAAACCTTCCATCACGTGATGTGAACTGTGCTAGAGATACTTTTGCCGGTAGGCGAAATCTCTAGTTTACTAGAATGGTAGGAGTGTTGACGGAGTTAGCTCCCTTACACCAACACACGGCTGTGCATGCTTGTATGCTTGGCTTTCTTTGCCGTAACGTGAGTGGCACGGATTGAATCGAGCGTGCAGCTATCAACTGCGTCGTGTCGATTTCGGACCAAGTAGCGACTTTTCTGCTCTGACTTCTGTGCTGCTATCTCATATTGGTCACCGTGTTCTTCTGGCATTCCATTAGACTTGGAAAGGAAGCTTGCGATTAGGACTGTAGCGATTGCCAGATCTTTTCCTTTACTAATGTGAACAGGTGGCTACACCACTATTTGCATGTTGGGCTGTCCGCTAGTCTGTATGTGACAGAGAGCTGCAGATCACTAGTATTAAGCAAAGGAGAGAGAGAGAGAGAGCGCGCGCGCGCGCGCGAGAGAGAGAGAGAGAGAGAGAGAGAGAGAGAGAGAGAGAGAGAGAGAGAGAGATTCTGGACGGCCCGTCTTACTGTCACGCACTTAAGCAAAGACAGTCCGTTTTGTGACAAATAGAAATACAAAATGCGCAGTTGCAAAACCTTTTGCAAAGTGCGTTTACGCGACGTGTTTGCACACAAACAAAATGCAGCCCACATCTGGGAAACGCTCTACTCCATTCACTTTTTCTGTCGTACCAAAACCTCCGCGGGTGGTGATCTGATTCAACCTCGCACCCCACGACGTGCCCGGCCTCCACCCAGGGTAGCTAGTGGGGACAAATCACTCTCATAACGTGGCCAGGCGACTCGAGGAGCTGAGCGGACAATCGGGGTGGAGTCCACCCGGATCAACCCGGGTGGTCTCTGGCTCCGAATAGCAAACGGATCGTGAGCCATTTGGAGCGGCAAATGGCGGATTAAGGCACCCGGATTGGCCGCCCCTGACAGACTCCCACCCCGTTGTATCGACGCCTGGATCTGAGTCAGCTCTGTCCACTTCTGAACTCCACCCCGAACTCGGTTCCAGTTGTGCTCGTCCAAATCAGCGGATTTTTGTGTAATTCGCGCATCCGCGGATGTTGATCATTACTTTTGCAAATAACATGTCACTGCGCTGTATCATTCAGTAAAATGCAATGTGGCTGAAAAGCCCACTGCATTTCACTTCACCATTGCATAGCATATCATACCATACAGTACCAATCCATACCATTCCATTTCATTCCATACCTTATCATATTATTCCATACCATACCATATTACACCATTCCACACCATACCATATTATAGCATTCCATACAATACCATGTTATACCATTCCAGACAATACCACATTATACCATTCCACATAATTATGATCATATACCATTTCATTCCATACCATAACTTACTATACTATACTGTACTGTACTACACCTGACAATACTATACCATACTATACCTTACCATACCATACCTTACCATACCATACCATACTGTTACAAGTCGGCCTCTGAGTCTAGGGGTATGTTAATTTATCACTGGTTGGATGACGCCTGACATGCACACATGACAGTCACTGCTTTCATTCGCGCTGTCTCTTTCTCTCAAAACAAGAAGAAAAGGTAATGAGAAATCAATTAATAATGATTTAATCAAATAATGACAACCTATCATATATTCATGCAAAAATTAAAACATGCACAAGAAGAGTAGTTAGTACTAGACCAGCCTTAATTAATGAATGATAAAGTTTATCTTCAGTTCCACTTGGGTGACTTATCTCATGTGTCTATCGAAAGACGCTCTCTGAATGTTCGTCGATGAAACAAGGTTCATATAACACGAGTTTACTGACTTTCAGTCCAGAATTTGCAGGGGAAGGTAGAGGTTTACAGTTACCGCTGAAGGGGTAGCGGCGACAGCAGCGTTGGTGGGAACTTGTCTCTAGTCGCAGCAGAAGGGGTGACTACAGCAGCATTGATGTGTAGCGGCAACTGCAGCGTCGGTGGGAACTTGTCTCCATTCATAGCAAAAGGGTTTACGACAACAGCGTTGATGGGCAGCGTTGGTGGTCAGGCACCTCTGAGACGAGTTGGAGGGAATACTCTGTCTCAGCAGGGACTTCGGAGCGAGCCTTGTGCTCTGCTTGCGTGGTCAGTCCGAAGTGAAGAGGGCGACGGTTCTCATTGCTTTTCATGAACCTCAATGCTGAGCCACTCATGTTGTGACTCGCCGTGGTGACCTGTTGACTCCACCCACATTTTGAGAGGCAGCTGCAGACTCAAACTAACTTGTCGTTGATTTTCCCATAATTAACTATTCCCTGGGGGACTAATGTTCTAGCGTCTCCAACAGGACTCTGACAGGACGCTTCCTTAATGCCTGACACGCCATGCTGGCTGCACCTGCACTGGGGATCTCTAGATAACAATAGTTGCCTTCTCTATTCCTTCCCTTCCAGTGACCCTAACTTCAAAGTGGCTTTGTTCACAGATGGGCCTGGATAAAAATCGATGCCGTCTCTATTCATTCCCTTGATCCGCTTGGCTTAACTCACAGATGGGGAACCATCACAATACCATACCATACCATACCATACCATACCATACCATACCATACCATATCATATCATACCATATCTTACCAAACCATACCATTCTATCAACTATATATCATACCATAGTACGCCAGACTACACACACACACACACACACACACACACGCACACACACACACACACACACACACACACACACACACACATACACACACACACACCACTAGATCAGACTAGATCATGCCGTACTAAACCTTACCATATCAAACCACACTATAGCATGCGAGTTCTTATGCCAAACACTACACCCCACACTGGTCCTCATGATAGCTGAGCATCCGATCTGAGTCGCCACATTGTGGTGAGTCTAGAACAAGAGAGTCTCCTGTCTGAAAACAGAGGCTCGTCTGGGTGGGGCAGGACCCAGCCTCCGTGCATACTGAACTTCCAGTCCTGCCTTTGGCCACTTTTCCTTGGCGTGTCTTCAGTCCCCTCTCCATCGTCCCTCCCCTTCTCTTTGCAGGGCGATGTCGGAGACTTTCCAACTCCTACTCCCAGCTGTCTTTCTCCATCATTTCTGTGACCGAGTGGTCAGCGCGCTTCACTTACAGTCGCAAGTGGCTTGTGTGTGCGGAGTTCGAAGCAGTGCAGATTTTGGGGTTGCATCCTTGAACAAAGTGCTTAACTTGTATCAGTACTCCCCGCCCGGGAGTAAAACTGGGCTTATGTGAGGGTAATTATGTCACACTGTGGTACGATTAACTTTTGTATGCGGCCGTGAGCCAGATTTGGATAGGAATAGTCCCCAGGGAATGGGCATGGTGCTGGCTACTGTGTTGTCCTTTCTGTCTTTTGTCCTGTTAGTCGTCAGGTGCCAGTAAGGAACTGATGAAATGACCCAGTGATCAGGGGGTAAACTGCAAGGCGGTTTGAAACTCATACAATTATGTGCAATACGTCGCCACGCAAAAGGAACACCTTTGTCTTATTGACATTTGCCTGCCTGCTTCAAGCCCTTGCAGGGTAGACGAGGCTAAGCGCTGCACTGAGCAAGACCCTATGGATGAGCTGGTGCTACCCTTTTATCTTTCCCCACCCGTTCTGGAAGCACCCTGTCCACCATGAATGGCCTCGCTCTCCTATGTGAAAGGCACGCACCTGCGTGGTCAAGTGCCTGGTCGAGTGCAGGGTGCTTGGAGGGTTTAGCAGGGATGAGAGGAAAGCACCGACAGTGCCCTCGCTCAGGCAACACAAACACTGGCAATGGCTCCAGGACTCTTGGACGGCTCTGGGGGTCGGTGAAGATTGGACTGGGACCCTTCTCCTTATCATAAAGAGGAGGAGGAGGAGGAGGAGGAGGAGGAGGAGGAGGAGGAGGAGGAGGAGGAGGAGGAGGAAGAGGAGGAGGAGGAGGGAGGAGGAGGAGGAGGGGATAGTTGTGAGGAGGAGGAGGAGGAGGAGGAGGAGGAGGAGGAGGAGGGAGGAGGAGGAGGAGGAGGAGGAGGAGGAGGAGGAGGAGGAGGAGGAGGAGGAGGAGGAGGAGGAGGAGGAAAGGTGTTTGGTGTTTTACGACCCATCAGTCTTAGTAGGCTATGTAATGCCATGATCACTAAAATGATCAGAACTGTGAGAGTCAGTGCAAGTCAAGTTTCGATTTTCCTAGGTGTTCTCTTACATGAATCTCACAGGGAGACACGGTGCTTCTATTTTTACATCCATGCCACGGGGGACCTGGTCTCTGGACTCGGCTGACAGGTGATCGTCTCTTCCTTGTGGGATGGATGGATGGGTGGATGGATGGATGGATGAAGGATAAATGGATGGATGGGATGAATAGATAAATGAATAGATGGGAAAATGATTGATGGGGTGAATATATACAATAATGGATGGATGAATTGATGGATGGGTGGCGGATGAATGGATGGATGGATGGTTGGATGGATGGATGGAAGGATGATGGATGAATGAGGCTTAGTGACCTATCAGCCTTTGCTGTCAGTGTAAAGCATTCAGTATAATTTGAATGTAAGACGCCGTTTCGCGGCTCATTCGCTTTTACAAATCGCGAGGAGAGACGCGATGGGTCTATTCTTACCCCCAACCCCCAGAGGGAGAGATGTTAGCATTAATGAAGGCACCCAG
Source organism: Theodoxus fluviatilis (assembly GCA_034096865.1). NCBI lineage: Eukaryota > Metazoa > Mollusca > Gastropoda > Cycloneritida > Neritidae > Theodoxus > Theodoxus fluviatilis. The sequence goes on along the minus strand of JAWQFJ010007172.1, from coordinate 43,475 downwards.
GCTAACAGTAGAAGAGATCATGCGGATCATATGGCATTCGTCTCCCCCCCCCCCCCCCCCCCCTCAAACGTTGTAGGAATTGAAAGAGAGTGCATTGTTCATGAGATTCAGAACAATCCAAGATCATTGGACGCAATATGAATAAATGAGGATGCAGTTTGAAGAAATGGCGGCACCATATTGCAGTTCCAAGATAGCTAGATGTCATTGACAGATGCCTCCATCACTGTTTGCGACTGAATGTGACTTGCGCCTTAACACAGACAACTCGAATTATTAACACGATGAGACTAGCTGATTGTGAAATAGGCGATCGACAGTGAAGATAATCCAGTCAGCGTTGCATCTACTGCACTTGATGCTGTCATTGTTAACGTCTCTAGTCGTGATTCTGCCGAGTAGACCCCTGTAAGGTTGGGGTCAGAACTGACCAGCGCATCTTCCTGCGCAATTCTGCCGAGTAGACCTCTGCAAGGTGTTGGTCAGAACTGACCAGCGCATCTCCCTGCGCAATTCTGCCGAGTAGACCTCTGCAAGGTGGGGGTCAGAACTGACCAGCGCATCTCCCTGCGCAATTCTGCCGAGTAGACCTCTGCAAGGTGGGGGTCAGAACTGACCAGAGCACCTCCCTGCGCGATTCTGCCGAGGCGAAGACCTGTTGAAATCCCTTACTCTAGCCAGCTCTAGGAATGTTTGTGATCATTAGCCTACATAGCCTAGACAGGCTGATAGGCGGCACAGTTTTACAAAGCATCACTATCCTCCGCCGAGTAGTCAATGGGCAAAGCACGACGGACCAGAATGAAATGTTTGTCGTGGTCTTCACCCCCATCGTTCATTCTCCTCAGAAACATGCCGGTCGCATCTCTCGCTGTGAACTTGATGACGCCCTGGGCATCAAGACTGGCTTCCTGGCTTGCCTGAGCCTTAGTTACCACAATTCCTGGCTTGCCTTAGCCTTAGTTACCACAACTCCTGGCTTGCCTGAGCCTTAGTTACCACAACTCCTGGCTTGCCTTAGCCTTAGTTACCACAACTCCTGGATTGCCTTAGCCTTAGCTACCACAACTCCTGGCTTGCCTGAGCCTTAGTTACCACAACTCCTGGCTTGCCTGAGCCTTAGTTACCACAATTCCTGGATTGCCTTAGCCTTAGTTACCACAACTCCTGGCTTGCCTGAGCCTTAGTTACCACAACTCCTGGCTTGCCTTAGCCTTAGTTACCACAACTCCTGGATTGCCTTAGCCTTAGTTACCACAACTCCTGGATTGCCTTAGCCTTAGTTACCACAACTCCTGGATTGCCTTAGCCTTAGTTACCACAACTCCTGGATTGCCTTAGCCTTAGTTACCACAACTCCTGGATTGCCTTAGCCTTAGTTACCACAATTCCTGGATTGCCTTAGCCTTAGTTACCACAATTCCTGGCTTGCCTTAGCCTTAGCTACCACAACTCCTGGCTTGCCTTAGCCTTAGTTACCACAACTCCTGGCTTGCCTTAGCCTTAGTTACCACAACTCCTGGCTTGCCTTAGCTTTAGTTACCACAACTCCTGGCTTGCCTGAGCCTTAGTTACCACAACTCCTGGCTTGCCTGAGCCTTAGTTACCACAACTCCTGGATTGCCTTAGCCTTAGTTACCACAACTCCTGGCTTGCCTTAGCCTTAGTTACCACAACTCCTGGCTTGCCTTAGCCTTAGTTACCACAACTCCTGGCTTGCCTTAGCCTTAGTTACCACAACTCCTGGCTTGCCTGAGCCTTAGTTACCACGACTCCTGGCTTGCCTTAGCCTTAGTTACCACAACTCCTGGCTTGCCTTAGCCTTAGTTACCACAACTCCTGGCTTGCCTTAGCCTTAGTTACCACAACTCCTGGCTTGCCTTAGCCTTAGTTACAACAACTCCACTTATTTCAAAGACGCTCTCCATCAGTTTTGCGATCCGTAGCGGTCGGCGCTCTTTATGCGTTCCTTACTATCGACTGCGCTGACACGTGTGTTCAAAGGTGTCAGTGGCACATCTCTATATCTACATAGCACCGCTGCAGGAAAAGCGACGCGGATCTCAACACGAGGGGATCATCACACTCCCAGTTCTGTATACAGACAGATGGAGACCGAAGATAACAGAGCTGCAGGGCAGAAAGGCGACAAAGCGTTGATGAGATCGTTCTTGATAAACGCGAGCAAAGCACAAGTTGATAAGCCACGGCTGTAAGTTTCTATCACCCGAGTCCAGGGTTGTGGGGGAGGCTATCCTGTGTTATGAAAGGGGACATTTCCTGCTTGGGTTTACATGTAGGGGAGGCGATGTTAATCTGGCCTGCCTATACATCAGGTGACCCCACCCCTCCCACACTACCCCTCTTCTTGTTTTGCCCCTCCCCTGCTGTTGTCCAGACGAGCCGGTGGTCTGTTTGTTGAATTTGGGTTAATCTGAGCATCCACCCGGATTGCCACTACACCCCTCCTGTTTCCCTGGTTCCCTACCCGCCTTCTCCCTGCTTTCGATGGAGACTGCTTGTGCAGTCTTCCTATGTGGCCGTTCTTGTTTTCTCTGCAAAACACAATAGTGAGTCACGGACGCTTGACATGCCCAGACTTGCAAGCCTGTAGAGTTGCGCACGGACGCTAATAAAGCAGCGTTTTGTGAGGACTTCAGGCAGCAGGCGAGAGGAGGATGTCGTCTGCTCGCCCCAATTTTTTTCTCTCGCCTCAATACAAATATTTGACATGCTTACGCGTGCGATATGCCACGATCCGCCCCTGTCATTGAATGCACCCCGTTCAAACTCAATAAAGCGTTTCAGGAATTTGAAGGTGCACCTTGTCAAAAGTTGCTCCTTCCGGAAAAGTCGCTTGCAAAGCCCCCCTCACACCCACGCTCACCCCTCCCCCTCACCAAAGCTTTTGAGGTGTCGAAAGTGACACTCCAGTTGACGTGTATTCGTGGGTTTTCATTGGAGTGCTTACACACTACTTAACAAGGAACATGTCAGAACGCCATGTAGAAGTGAAATGATAGGTGATTATTTTTGTCATTGAAAATGCTCTGACTTCCGATTTTAATATGTTTTATGGGTAACATGAATGGTGTAATGTCTTACAAAGAGGTTGCATAAAAAGCTCAGCATGAAATTGATAGCACTTTCACGATGCGAATCGCTGTTGTTCGACTTCCTTTCGATATGCATTCTTATTGCTTTTGTGTGGGAATTTGGCTAACGAAAGAGTGTGAGGACGGCCTCCTTCCTTGTCCCTCCCCAGCCCCCAGCCCATGCACCTACCCCACCTCTTTCCTCACTTCCGCCACCACTCCTCACTGACCCTCGTCCTGTTTCCCTCCGTTTCCCCTCTCTCTGTCCACTGTCAGACCCCACCACTCCATATCAGCTCTCACGTCCTGTTTCCCTCCGTTTCCCCTCTCTCTGTCCACTGTCAGATCCCCCCACTCCAGACCACTTCTCACGTCCTGTTTCCCTCCGTTTCCCCTCTCTCTGCCCACTGTCAGACCCCACCACTCCAGATCAGTTCTCACGTCCTCTTTCCCTCCGTTTCCCCTCTCTCTGTCCACTGTCAGATCCCCCCACTCCAGACCACTTCTCACGTCCTGTTTCCCTCCGTTTCCCCTCTCTCTGTCCACTGTCAGACCCCACCACTCCCTATCAGTTCTCACGTCCTGTTTAACTCCGTTTCCCCTCTCTCTGTCCACTGTCAGACCCTACCACTCCAGACCACTTCTCACGTCCTGTTTCCTTCCGTTTCCCCTCTCTCTGTCCACTGTCAGACCCCACCACTCCAGACCACTTCTCACGTCCTGTTTCCCTCCGTTTCCCCTCTCTCTGTCCACTGTCAGACCCCACCACTCCAGATCAGTTCTCACGTCCTGTTTCCCTCCGTTTCCCCTCTCTCTGTCCACGGTCAGACCCCACCACTCCAGATCAGTTCTCACGTCCTCTTTCCATCCGTTTCCCCTCTCTCTGTCTACTGTCAGGCCCTACCACTCCAGATGTTCTCACGTCCTGTTTCCCTCCGTTTCCCCTCTCTCTGTTCACTGTCAGACCCCGCCACTCCAGATCAGTTCTCACGTCCTGTTTCCCTACGTTTCCCCTCTCTCTGTCCACTGTCAGACCCCACCACTCCATATCAGCTCTCACGTCCTGTTTCCCTCCGTTTCCCCTCTCTCTGTCCACTGTCAGACTCCATCACTCCAGACCACTTCTCACGTCCTCTTTCCATCCGTTTCCCCTCTCTCTGTCCACTGTCAGACCCCACCACTCCATATCAGCTCTCACGTCCTGTTTCCCTCCGTTTCCCCTCTCTCTGTCCACTGTCAGACCCCACCACTCCAGACCACTTCTCACGTCCTGTTTCCCTCCGTTTCCCCTCTCTCTGTCCACTGTCAGACCCCACCACTCCAGACCACTTCTCACGTCCTGTTTCCCTCCGTTTCCCCTCTCTCTGTCCACTGTCAGACCCCACCACTCCAAACCACTTCTCACGTCCTGTTTCCCTCCGTTTCCCCTCTCTCTGTCCACTGTCAGATCTCACCACTCCAGATCAGTTCTCACGTCCTGTTTCCCTCCGTTTCCCCTCTCTCTGTCCACTGTCAGACCCCGCCACTCCAGATCAGTTCTCACGTCCTGTTTCCCTCCGTTTCCCCTCTCTCTGTCCACTGTCAGATCCCACCACTCCAGACCACTTCTCACGTCCTGTTTCCCTCCGTTTCCCCTCTCTCTGTCCACTGTCAGACCCCACCAATCCAACCACTTCTCACGTCCTGTTTCCCTCCGTTTCCCCTCTCTCTGTCCACTGTCAGACCCCACCACTCCAGATCAGTTCTCACGTCCTGTTTCCCTCCGTTTCCCCTCTCTCTGTCCACTGTCAGACCCCACCACTCCATATCAGCTCTCACGTCCTGTTTCCCTCCGTTTCCCCTCTCTCGGTCCACTGTCAGATCCCACCACTCCAGATCACTTCTCACGTCCTGTTTCCCTCCGTTTCCCCTCTCTCTGTTCACTGTCAGACCCCACCACTCCAGATCAGTTCTCACGTCCTGTTTCCCTCCGTTTCCCCTCTCTCTGTCCACTGTCAGACCCCACCACTCCAGATCAGTTCTCACGTCCTGTTTCCCTCCGTTTCCCCTCTCTCTGTCCACTGTCAGACCCCACCACTCCAGATCAGTTCTCATTATATCGAGGACGTCCTGCTGTATTGAATGACAAGTTCGCAGTTGACCTGGTCCTCGAACGAGCTAATCCCAGTTGATCCTGCTAGTGCTCTTGAAGGTGGGCAGCCTCTCAACCTCTACGAGTCTGAATGGGGGAGCTGGAGTGTGGAAAGAGGGTGGAGGTGTATGGAGTCCGAAAAGAGAAGGGGGAGCTAGGGTGTGGACAGAGAGGGTGTGGAGTACAAAAGAAGGGGGAACTGTAGTGTGGAAGGGGGGAAGGGGCTTTCAGTAGATGCAAGGTTGGCTAGGTTTCACCCAATACTTGTGATGATCAGGTTGCCTCAGGTCAAGATCAGAAAGGGGGACTACTCCTTTGTGAGTGGAGCTCTCCTGGTGGACAACCTAGTCGCGTGGCAAGGTGAAGGTCAGCCTGCCAAGCTGGGACGGTCACGTGCGAGGTTGCACGCTTGCGTGTAGTTGCCCTCGGTACGAGCAAGTGCCAGCGCGAGCGTGTTTACTGACGAGCATGTGTGAAAGCTTTTTGGGAGACAGGGTGCGCTAACCGTTGCAGAAGGATGCGTGGTCTTGCACGCACTGCAGAAAAGGTGCACACGTTCGCAAGAGAGTGTACATGCGTGCGTGCATGCATACGTGCACGCATGAGTATGTGTGAAGATGCACATGTGTTGAGTTGCGAACTCACCTCTGGCTCTGGTGCCTTGGGCAACCTTTTCGAAAACGACGGACTACCATGCTGTGTTGATGTGTGCCTGCATGCATCATGTGCACTCACTCCTACTTGATAAATCAACTCTTACGGAGGAGCGTAACCAAGCGGTCCATGGTGTTTGAGATTTGTCTGTTTCGAATATTTTGGGGTTTCCCGATGTTAGTCAATTACAAAGTATATGAAAAGTATGCATAGTGTGATCTAACTGTACCGACAATCGTAAACAGGCTGTTTCTAATCTACTTTGCCAAGGTGCTCGATGTGTTTCGAACCTCATCTTTAACCACATAACTTTGTGAAAACATTGAGAGGGTCGGCATATTCAAGCGAGATGACTTGTTGAGTCAACCAGTACTCACTAACAAAGCGGACCGGTTTACGCGACTGTATGCAGAGGCATGCCCGCTTCCCTCCGAGGTGGCCCACGTCAACGACAGGGGAAACTCATTACCGCAGAACACACCTCGCTCTGCAACGCCCAGATGAGTGTGACGAAGGACGACTGTCGTGGCAGTCATGTGTATTGTTCTAGCAGTGTGTGTTGGCTGCTTGGAGTTGCTGTCTTCCAAGACCTTGCTCTTGAACCTCCCTCCCCACCACTGCATTGAACCTCCCTCCCCACCACTGCATTGAGCCTCCCTCCCCACCACTGCACTGACCATCCCACCCCACCACTGCATTGAACCTCCCTCCCCACCACTGCATTGAGCCTCCCTCTTCACCACTGCTTTGAGCCTCCCTCCCCACCACTGTATTGAACTTCCCTCCCTACCACTGCATTGAACCTCTCTCCCCACCACTGCATTGAACCTCCCTCCCCACCACTGTATTGAACCTCCCTCCCCACCACTGCATTCAAACTCCCTCCCCACCACTGCATTGAAACTCACTCCCCACCACTGCATTGAACCTCCCTCTCCACCACTGCATTGAGCCTCCCTCCCCACCACTGCATTAAACTTCACTCCCCACCACTGCATTGAGCCCCCCTCCCCACCACTGCATTGAACCTCCCTCCCCACCACTGCATTGAACCTCACTCCCCACCACTGCATTAAACCTCCCTCCCTACCACTGCATTGAGCCTCCCTCCCCACCACTGCATTGAGCCTCCCTCCCCACCACTGCATTGAACCTCCCTCCCCACCACTGCATTGAACCTCCCTCTCCACCACTGCATTGAGCCTCCCTCCCCACCACTGCATTAAACTTCACTCCCCACCACTGCATTGAGCCCCCCTCCCCACCACTGCATTGAACCTCCCTCCCCACCACTGCATTGAACCTCACTCCCCACCACTGCATTAAACCTCCCTCCCTACCACTGCATTGAGCCTCCCTCCCCACCACTGCATTGAGCCTCCCTCCCCACCACTGCATTGAACCTCCCTCCCCACCACTGCATTGAGCCTCACTCCCCACCACTGCATTGAACCTCCCTCCCCACCACTGCATTGAACCTCCCTCCCCACCACTGCATTGAACCTCCCTCCCCAGCACTGCATTGAACCTCAGTCCCCACCACTGCATTGAACCTCCCTCTCCACCACTGCATTGAACCTCCCTCTCCACCACTGCATTGAACCTCCCTCTCCACCACTGCATTGAACCTCCCTCTCCACCACTGCATTGAGCTTCCCTCCCTACCACTGCATTGAATCTCCCTCTCCACCACTGCATTGAACCTCCCTCCCCACCACTGCATTGAACCTCCCTCCCCACCACTGCATTGAGCCTCACTCCCCACCACTGCATTGAGCCTCCCTCCCCACCACTGCATTGAACCTCCCTCCCCACCACTGCATTGAACCTCCCTCCCCCTCACTGCATGAACTTCCCTCCCTACCACTGCATTGAACCTCCCTCCCCACCACTGCATTGAACCTTGATCACTCCTCACCAATGCGATGCGGTTGTTTGTCTTCATTCTCTCTTCCTCTTGCAGTTGGACGACGTCCTGCAGAACTGGGATCCTGGGTCTAGTACGATAGGTAAGGCTCTTTCGCATTTGCCTTCGTCATCATCGTCGTTATTGTCGTTGCCATCGATGTCGTTCTTCATGATCATTTCATTTATGTTTCCATTGCAGTGATCTTCTTTCCATTTTATTTTGTGTGTTAATTGTTTTGTTTTTCCGAGTTATGCAGTCACCGTCGATGAAATATTGCTTTAGATATCCATGCCTGTTCATGTGAATGAATGTTCGTGGCGTCATAATCATTCAATTCATATTCTTTACTGGATGGTTTACCTGTCTCCACCTTTTCCAGTCTGCACCCTTTTCCTTCTCCACCTTTTCCCGTCTCCACCTTTTCCATTTCCCTCTCCCCCTAAATAACTGTACCGTAGATACTCCCCCCCCCCCCGGCCTCACCCACTCCCCCGGTCTAACCCTCCCCGGTCTCACACCCCCCCCCCCTCGGAATCACCCCCCCCCCCGGCCTCACCCCCCCCCCAGCCTCACACCACACCCTCACCCCACCCCCACCCCCCGGTCTCACCGCACCCGCCAGCATCACCCTACCCCCTAGCCTCACCCCCCTCCCCTAAATAACCGTAACGTGCATACTCTCCCCCCCCCCCCCCCCCCCCCTTCACATTCAACAAACATCAACGCATGATGAGATGATCTAGCTCGGACCCGTAAAACCTCGTGCATCACGAAGCACACGTTGGAGCCGAGCCCTTTACCCTCAACAGTCCCATGACTAAAAAGTATCAGACGGAATAGCGACGACTGCCCCCATCAAGTCACGGGGGAGCAACATGCCAAATTTCACGGAGATCCGTGCACGGGCGGCCGAACGCATAGAGAGGATGAATACCCAGATGGATGGAACAATGGATACACAGACACGAAACCGTTTGGGTTTTATATATGTAGATTGATAAAAAGACTTGTTCCAAACACGACATGGCAGCATCTCTTTGAATGGTATACATGTATATGTGTCGATAAGAAATCAGTTGTTTGAAATCCTCCAAAACGGTTGTCTATCAACAAAAAGTTTGTATTGACATGCTTGATTTTGTCCTATGAAGTTAGATTATGAAATGTCTTATAGTGCGAGGAGCGGGGCCCTTGTCTGGGCAATACTTAATTTGAGTATGGATTCTACAGGAGTGCACTGCAGGTGTAGAATAAGAATTCTCCTAATGATTTTTCATCATGTGGTGGATGTTTGCTGCTCCCCCCCCCCCCCCTCCCCCGCTACTTATCCTGATAATCTAGAAAGGACCCTCACTTTGATGAGCTCGCTCATGTTTCATGGCGCGTGTTCACTGTATATGTATTGTACACAGTCGTGTAATTCCCGTCCTGCACGCAACGCCTTTCTCGATGAACTAGCCGTGCAGATCTGGTAGCACAATGGGTTAGTCACTACGGTTTTTGTTTTGCTTTTTAAACGAAGACATCGCTATGACATACTTCTAACTCCAAAGCAATCTCTGGATAGCTCTTGGTGAAAGGTCAGTCAGAAGCAACAGAGCTCACGAATGGCCACAGCCTCCTTGACCAGGTCATCAGCCTTGTCATCGCTGTGGCCTTCCTCGGTGTCTTACATAAGTTGTCATCCCAGCTCACATCATCCTGTCCTAAGAAAGAAACCTGTCCTCGTTTTTAGTTTCCACTCACTTTGTCGTTTGTTAGCACTAGACATGAAAAAGGACTGTTCTTGCCGTAGGGCATTGCTCGTGTCACGTCTTCACCAGTTCCATGACATGGGCATGGCTTAGCTTGGGATAAACACGTCACCAAGTCATTGACAGAGGAAGACAGTGGGCTGACACAGGTCTAGGAAGAGGAGCGGGACAGACTGAGAGACAGGCTGCCCGTCACTCCAGGAAGAACCTAGCTCCAGGATGGTCCTCCTTGTCACTGACGCACGGCTGTCTGCCTCCGTCCCTCTCATCTGCTTCTGTGTCTGTCCGCTCCATCTCTCTCTCTCTCTCTCTCTCTCTCTCTCTCTCTCTCTCTCTCTCTCTCCTTGGCCTTAAAAAAACAGTGTTCAGTCTGCCTTCTATTCTATTTTAGTCTTTTATCTTTGCCGTACATGTCAGTCGCGGTCTAATTTATTTATTTGTTTACGTCGAGATCCGTCTACGGATTCTTGGAGCTCCGAAGTGTCTTTTTATTTCATTTTACGTGGCTACCGTAGCTAGAGAACGGCGCAATACTCGGATGCGTGTTTGAAAGATGTTCTACCTAGGGCATTGATGAGCTTAATTAAAGGACGATCCTACATGTGTTAATTTGGAAAAAAGGAGATATGTCATAAGCAAGACAGGTCTGTAAGCATGGTTGGACAGCAGTGTGTTTGTGGAATTGAAGAAATCTGATTTCCAGAAGGAATGACCATTCGTGAGCTAAAAAAAGTTAAGACTATCTGACATTTGATGAGAGAATATCGAAACACTCCATTTATGTGTATATACCACTCTAAATGAGCTAACTAAAAAGTCGCGCATTGTACGTTGGCTTTGCGCCATGTCAGTGACGTGACATCATGGGTGATGGGATGACTTCAAAAGTCCCTTACTCCAATGCAACGTGCAAAGTATGCAGCTGATGTTATACGTCACGGTCTAGAATCTTTAGTGCTCATCGGACTCAAAATTTACACAAAGGCCGTGCCCAGAATGAAAAACGAGGATTTTCCTATGTCTACGACAAGATGACTAAGTTAATGACCGTAGTTGTCGATAAAACACACAACGCAAAAAAATTAAGTTTCCTGGTTGCTTGTTGAAACGAATACATTTTAAACAGGAGTCATTTGCAATGAGATACAAGATAAATAAAAGGCGCAATTTGTATATGTGTGAAACACTTTACTCCCTTAATCTGCCTACTTTCTGTTCAAATCCGTTTTATGATCTCTCTCCTAACTACTTGGTTTTGCTTCTTACGCCTAACGAAGACATATTAGTTTGTTCATAAAAAAGAGTTATTTAGTTGTTTCGTATCTCATTCTACATGTCTCTATTTTAACGTCGTCGTTTCAACAACGGCCAAGAACTTTACCTGGCGTTGGGTGTTGTATGGAAGATGTACCTTATCTAGGCCAGATCGGCG
>JAWQFJ010007172.1:22500-30000 GCA_034096865.1 Theodoxus fluviatilis | reverse complement strand
GACTTAATTCCTTTCAAGCGTTTTTGGGTAAGCGTCTGCTATCGGATGGGCTCCATTTTTTTCTGAAGACGACGACTTCAGAAAATGGGGTTCTGTTTCAACGCAATTTTTCTTTTGTCAACTGCAAACTACTTTGTCGCTAACATATAATCATTGTTTTTTGCAGGAAACTTTTTCAACAACAAGTTTTGGAATACCTATTCCGACTACTACGATTGCTACTCGTCCATAAAAAAGTGAGTCCATTTTCTTGTGAAAAATTCCCCAGCTTTGGTTTGATATTATTCCTTTTTTTCTACTCTCATTTGATGCCATGATCTATGTCGAGATACGGATTTTACTAAGTTTGCGAGAAATTAATATGGTATACTCTGTTGTCATGTAATACATATGCGTACTATTAATTCTTGTTCCATTTACAGAATAGATAAATGCAAAAATCAAGAGTTTACCACAGAATTCACTTTTATCGGATAAACGTCAGTGAATACATATTTTCCAAATTTTCGTCTGCACAAAGAATGAATTGGTGCATATTTTATCGGCACTCTTGAATTACAGTTTACAGGTAACTAATTTATCAATACTTCATTTGTACACTAGCTCAAGATACCTGGCCGAGTTTGTCCGTTGCAACTGCCATCCCTCCTGTAGACATTTTACTATCTCTAGTCGTAAATGCCTTTCTTTGCTCCCTTTATTCCCTTTGCTTACTCTTTCTATGTCTATGTGATTGAGAATAATTTTCCCCTCTGGGCTCCCATTTCCCGTAATGCACGCTGCGTGGTTTGCCCCTGTCACTGTGCCTGTGCCTTGCAGGCTGCGTGGTTTGCCCCTGTCACTGTGCCTGTGCCTTGCAGGCTGCGTGGTTTGCCCCTGTCACTGTGCCTGTGCCTTGCAGGCTGCGTGGTTTGCCCCCGTCACTGTGCCTGTGGCTTTCAGGCTGCGTGGTTTGCCCCTGTCACTGTGCCTGTGCCTTGCAGGCTGCGTGGTTTGCCCCTGTCACTGTGCCTGTGCCTTGCAGGCTGCGTGGTTTGCCACTGTCACTGTTCCTGTGCCTTGCAGGCTGCGTGCTTTGCCCCTGTCACTGTGCCTGTGCCTTGCAGGCTGCGTGGTTTGCCCCTGTCACTGTGCCTGTGCCTTGCAGGCTGCGTGGTTTGCCCCTGTCACTGTGCCTGTGCCTTGCAGGCTGCGTGGTTTGCCCCTGTCACTGTGCCTGTGCCTTGCAGGCTGCATGGTTTGCCCCTGTCACTGTGCCTGTGCCTTGCAGGCTGCGTGGTTTGCCCCTGTCACTGTGCCTGTGCCTTGCAGGCTGCGTGGTTTGCCCCTGTCACTGTGCCTGTGCCTTGCAGGCTGCGTGGTTTGCCCCTGTCACTGTGCCTGTGCCTTGCAGGCTGCGTGGTTTGCCCCTGTCACTGTGCCTGTGCCTTGCAGGCTGCGTGGTTTGCCCCTGTCACTGTGCCTTGCAGGCTGCGTGGTTTGCCCCTGTCACTGTGCCTGTGCCTTGCAGGCTGCGTGGTTTGCCCCTGTCACTGTGCATGTGCCTTGCAGGCTGCTGGCCGCCAAGGCCAAAGCGGATGAGACGTTCATGCAGTTCTGTCAGCTGCAGAGGAACAACGGAAAACCGTCACTGGAGGGACTCCTTCTGCTTCCGGTCAGTCTCCACCCCATTCCTCGGTATCTCTACTCCTTCCTTCCTTTCCTTGTCCTTTCTCTTCTCTTTTTCCGCAGTCTGCACTCCTTCCTTCAGTCTGTCTTCGTGGCATTTCTTTCCCTGTTTTTTTCCCTTTGCTTTCCCTTGCATACGCCCCGCAGGTTCGTCGACGAATCCAGTGGCTGTGGATATGTACCTCTACGACTGAATGCCTGACTTCCTGCACCTCCAGCATGTGTGGGTCGTCATCTCAGGGAACTCCAAGACTCTACGTCAAGTTCTGGGCTCTATGTCTTCATTGTGCATTCATGGCGTGCGTGCGTATGCGTGCATATGTGCGTGCGTGTGTGTGTGTGTGTGTGCGAGTGTATGTGTGTGTGTGTGCGTTTTTGTTTGTGTGTGCGTGCGTGTGCGTGTGTATGTGTGTGTGCGTGTGTGTATGTGTGTGTGCGTGTGTGTATGTGTGTGTACGCGCCCGCGCGAGCATTGGTGAATGATGATGATGATGATGATGATGATGATGATGATGATGATGGTGACGATGACGACGATGATGATGATGACGATAACGATGATGATGATGATGATGATGATGATGATGATGACGACGACGACGACGACGACGACGACGACGACGACGACGACGACGACGGACGACTTTGCTGACTATCTCGCACCGTCCAAGAATCTACCCTGCGCTGCGGTTACTACAACACCATCTCTGCAACAGACCCAGCTAGTTCTTGCCACTCACCGCCTGTGGCTGGTTTGAACTCCTTGTACGACCGTGGTGGGGTTGAGCTGGGGGCAGGTTTGCAGGCGCAGTTCAGGGCGAATGTTACCGTGCTGGGCGTGCAGTGGCTGCATGAGAAGTGCAAATCTCCATTCACGCCATTCAGTCACTCCTGGAATGGCAAGTGCTCGGATGAGGGGAGGACGGCTTTGTCCACGCAGTCAGGTAGTACGGGGGCAACACAGACCCTCCCTGGGATGGGGGAGGGGGGGGGGGGGCGAGGGCAGTGGGGAGAAAGGTAAGAGGGGTGGGGTTGGGGGGAGGCGCGAAAAAAGGCCTAAGGGACGACCTGTCATTTCGGCCTCGGCTTTACGACGCTGCTTTTCATCGCATGTTTGATTTTCTTTGCACGAGACGCTTGTGTTGCACGCCATGAATGCAGTCCGTGGGTGTGGGGGTGCAGTGTCGGTGCAGGGCAGTGTTTGCCGTGGGGGCCTGCTCCTGCAGATTGTGTTCGCCACCCCGGGTGTGGTCACCCTCGGTCGCGTGGCGCCCCAGCACCTGGAATCCGCGTCAAGAATGACGTCAGAGGTTCTGTCTCTATTCAAAGTTGTCCCCCCTGCGTGCGCGAGGTCACACTGGGGCTGTTGCCGCGAGGAAAAAGCGGAGCTGCGCCGAGAGAAAAGAGGGATCAGATTGGGGAAAGAAGATCTCCAGTCTTTGTGTTCGCGGCTTTCACAGCTTTCAGTTGATCACAGTCGGGGGTGGCACTGAGGTTTTGTCCGCGCAGCGAGGGAGGCACCACGTGTGGTTTCAAGGGGGGGCCTGCTTTGTGAGAGAGAGGGAGGCCCCACGTGTGGTTTCAAGGGGGGCCTGCTTTGTGAGAGAGAGGGAGGCACCACGTGTGGTTTCAAGGGGGGCCTGCTTTGTGAGAGAGAGGGAGGCACCACGTGTGGTTTCAAGGGGGGCCTGCTTTGTGAGAGAGAGGGAGGCACCACGTGTGGTGTCAAGATGGGCCTGCTTTGTGAGAGGGAGGCACCACGTGTGGTTTCAAGGGGGGCCTGCTTTGTGAGAGGGAGGCACCACGTGTGGTGTCAAGATGGGCCTGCTTTGTGAGAGGGAGGCACCACGTGTGGTTTCAAGGGGGGCCTGCTTTGTGAGAGAGAGGGAGGCACCACGTGTGGTTTCAGTGGGGAGCTGCTTTGTGAGAGAGAGGGAGATGGAGAGAAAAAGGGAGGACGAAAAACAGGCCGTGGAACGTTTGTTGAGTGAAGGGCAAGGAGTGCGTGCTAGGGTCCCACACAGAAACATTTGTTTCGTGTGGTCTGAACTGTTTTGCTGCTTCTTTTCTGACCTACTTCGAAGCCGACCTCGACATTTCTTTTCTGTTGGAGGCCTTGCACTTTAGAAGAAAAGTGCGTGTTTCTGTGCACTGACAGAAGCTGATTTTCTCTTCATTTTTTGACTCACATGCGAAGCAAAAGTGAGTCTATGTACTGAGCCGTGTCGTCCGTCCGTCCGTCCGTCCGTCCGGGCGTCCGTCCGGGCGTCCGTCCGTCCGGGCGTAAAAAACTTAAACGTTGGATTTTTCTCGGAGACTATTAAGTCTATCAACACCAAATGTGGCATGATGGTGTATGATGACAAGGCCTCAAAAAACATACATAGTGACTTGACCTTGCTTCAAGGTCAAGGTCACAGGAGCCATAAATGTGGTCTAAAAAACAGTCATTTTTCACATTTTCCCAATTTTCTCCCACGTTATTGAGAATGGCGACCTTAGCTACAAGTGGTATATAGGTCAAAGCAAGCCCTATCTATTGATACCAGTTTGGTTGACCTTGCTTCAAGGTCAAGGTCACAGGAGCTCTTCAAAGTTGGATTGTATACATATTTTGAAGTGACCTTGACCCTGAACTATGGAAGATAACTGTTTCAAACTTAATAATTATGTGGGGCACATGTTATACTTTCATCATGAGACACATTTGGTCACATATCATTAAGGTCAAGGTCACTTTGACCCTTATGAAATGTGACCAAAATGGGGTAGTGAACCACTAAAAGTGACTATATCTCATGGTAGAAAGTGCCAATAAGCACCATTGTGCTTCCTATGTCTTGAATTAACAGCTTTGTGTTGCATGACCTTGGATGACCTTGACCTTGGGTCAAGGTCACATGTATTTTGGTAGGAAAATTGTGTAAAGCATTTCTTTGTGTATGATGTCATTGGTAGGTTTAGTTGTTTGACCTTGACCTTGAAGGTCACCTGAAGGTCAAGGTCATATAAGGTCAAGGTCAAGCATGTGAGTCGTATGGGCTTTGCCCTTCTTGTTGTGTGGATGTTCTGCATAGAACATTTGTTTCAGGTGGTCTAAACTGTTCGTTGCTACGCTTTTGGCCTACTTCGAGATGGCCTCAACACCGCTTTTGTGTTCGGATTTTGTCCTTGGCCTAAAGCGTTCTCATTGCGTGGTGAACTTCATTAGATCCCGAGTTGTCTACGGAGTTGTACGATCTATTGCTCAGCAGTGTTCATTCGTGCCACGAGAGTGATGTCAGGCATAAACAACTAGAGAACAGTCGTGTTTCAGTGAATGTCAGTCCAAAGTTGAATCTGTCTCAGTGCCTTTATAGATATTTTGTTTACTTTTGTTTTTGAGTTTCTTTTTTTAAAGAAAAAAAAAACCCGTATACTTTTTGGAGAAAATACGTACGATTTGACGTGTTGATAATATTATACCTGTCCAGGTGAAACGCGTCTGCAAAGACTACCTCTGCTCAAATGTATTGCACTACCTTCCGAGATTAATGAAGTTTTGACAAATTGCAGTATGTACAAACAAAATATATGTGACTTGACTAGGAATGTTCAACTTCTGCAGTCTATGTAGAACTGTTTGGTTGTGGGGTGTTTTTGGGGGGTTACTCTGTGGCCTCCATTGCAGTGATACGCGACTGAGACAAGTTTGCGTGTGCCCGTTCTCACACGACCACAACAGCGTTCCTCCCGCTGCTCGCCGGACAACACGCGCAGAGACACGTCGTTGCCATGACAACGGGGTCCAAGCACTCGTTGAAAGTGAAAGGCGACAAGAAACCAGTAGTGACGATGTAGAATGACGAAACGGTCAGGGGAACTAAATTGGACTGCAAAGAATTAGACCAAGCATGAAGTCATTGGGATGTGGTAAATGATGGGAGTGAAATGATTTTGCGTAAGTAGTCCTGTACAGGAAAGGAACACTAAAACCCATCAACAATCGCCAGTTTCATGACGCAATGAAAATGATCAGGGACATTACCCCTTTTCAAGATTAGAGAAATTTTATTTTATACACAGTTTAGTATTGTATAGCATCAATTTTTATCACTTCACCTTTTTCCGAGAAACCTTTAATATGATTTTTGCTATTATACAAATCTGTTTTGAATTTACTGAGGATACATTCATTTGAAGACGCCGATAGTTCACAACGTGTTGACGATTTAACCTCGACCTTTAAGTGAACGCAATTCTATTCTTAGGTGAAGTGAGACCGTGTTAGTTCATGAATCTGAACATTTCACAGTGTGCTTTAAATCAAATGTGTTTGTATTGCTTGTGTGGCGAGTGAGTGACTGAGAGTGTGTGTGTGTGTGTGTGTGTGAGAGAGAGAGAGAGAGAGAGAGAGAGAGAGAGAGAGGGAGAGATAAATGAATTTCCTTGTCTCCGCACTGAACCCCGCACACAGCTCCAGGAATGCATTGTTCTTAAGAATTTCAAGGTGTGTTTTGGTTTAGGAGATGCCCGTCCGACTGTGCAAAATGGGGCTCCGCTTGACCGCGATCCTAGTAGGGGTGGGGAAAGGGGAAGAGAGAAGGGGGGGGGGGGGCGGATGCAGGGGGGGGGGGGGGGTGAGATGGGAGAGTCGTACATGGGTAGTTGGGATGGGTGTGCGAGCATGTGTTGCCCCGGCTCTCTTCAAACCAAGAATGGGCGGACACGGAATTACTACAAAGAAGTATTTTTTTAAAAGCAACAACAGAAAAACAACCAACTAGGATGGACATGTACACGTGAAAGGTGTTATTGGGGTTACTTTGGGGTTGTTGTTGTTTTTGTCTCGTGTGATATACGTGTGTAGTTTTGGCCGTTTTTCTTTTGCTAAGACGTTCGTATGTTTTATCTTTTTTATACGCACACACAGACCCATCCTCTAATTCTTCCTCCTCTCACCCCCAAGTTCCTCTTTTCCCCTACCTGGTTTTCCAGGTACCACAGTGTCAGTCGACATTGTTTACGCCTGCATGGGCAGCTTGTTCCCTTGTTCCCGACCGCTGAAAGCTGCGTCGTATTTCTTCAAGAGTACAGAGTTGGGCACTAAGCTGTGACACGAGTCATGTCTCGTAACCTTTTAAAAAAGTTACACATTTCCCATTTAAACACACACCTGTTGCATCCAGAGACATATTTACACGGCCTAATCCAACCAATGTACATCAGAAAAGCAGAAAAAATTAATTGAATTAACTCTTTGTACACCTAAAAATAGACGACTAGGTCATTGGATGTTCATAACATAACACCGTGACACACTTATTTTTGACTCACATGCGAAGCAAAAGTGAGTCTATGTACTGAGCCGTGTCGTCCGTCCGTCCGGGCGTCCGTCCGTCCGGGCGTCCGTCCGTCCGTCCGTAAAAAACTTAAACGTTGGATTTTTCTCGGAGACTATTAAGTCTATCAACACCAAATGTGGCATGATGGTGTATGATGACAAGGCCTCAAAAAACATACATAGTGACTTGACCTTGCTTCAAGGTCAAGGTCACAGGAGCCATAAATGTGGTCTCAAAAACAGTCATTTTTCACATTTTCCCAATTTTCTCCCACGTTATTGAGAATGGCGACCTTAGCTACAAGTGGTATATAGGTCAAAGCAAGCCCTATCTTTTGATACATATTTTGAAGTGACCTTGACCCTGAACTATGGAAGATAACTGTTTCAAACTTAATTATTATGTGGGGCACATGTTATACTTTCATCATGAGACACATTTGGTCACATATCATCAAGGTCAAGGTCACTTTGACCCTTATGAAATGTGACCAAAATGGGGTAGTGAA
>JAWQFJ010007172.1:5000-17500 GCA_034096865.1 Theodoxus fluviatilis | reverse complement strand
TGTATGCATGCACGTACGCATATGCGCACGCAAGTATAAAAGTTCAAGCAGAATGAGATAAGGGAAACAAAAAGATAAATAAAAATTGAACATATGTGTGCTGCTCAAAAGAAATACTGGAAATGATTTGTAATGGTATTTGTCGAAGGCGCGTAATTGTCTCTCGTCACACATTAAGTTTGCACTTAACCTTTCATTTTCCTCACCGCCAGCTACCGCCCTATATTCCCGCCTTTTTTGCTTGAAGTTCTTCGAAATGATGGAGAGTTAACTCCCGCATATCGGGTGCTCAAGGGTTAACGCTACGAAAAGTGGAATGCTGTTGGACGTTGAGAAAAGTCTGAAGGTTTTTTTTCTCCGATGTAGGGAAGCCCAGCCATGTTGTCTGAAGTTCAGACTTCGCGCAATCAGCAGTGCAAGTGCGTGCCTTGTGATGCTCGCATTGGATCTGGAGCACGATCCCCAGGGTAGGCTCTTCTCCTCCCTGCCCTTCTTTCATTCTCTCTTTCCTGTCCGGACCCCTACCCCTCCCTTCTCCAACGTCTCAGTTACCCTCCCCTAGTCTTCCTCTCTCTCTCTCTCTCTCTCTCTCTCTCTCTCTCTCTCTCTCTCTCTCTCTCTCTCTCTCTCTCTCTCTACTTTCTCCTCGCTCTCTAACCTCCAACACCCACCCACCCTTTTCCCCCTTCGCCCAAGATTCACGTCTGTTGTGATCCCCATGGTTTCTGTATCTCTATCCACCGCAGTCGGCCAACCCGAGAAAACCCGAGGAGAGAAAGAGAGTGGAAGAACGTCAATCAAAGGCTGCAGTACCTGGTCGAATGAGAGAGGGGACTGAGTCGTCAAATGGAGATGTGCAGTTCGCCCTGGTCTCCTGCGTTGCTCCCCGCCATTGTTAATGAACAAAGTCTCTTTGCAGATCGAGCCATGTTTATCTGTCACGACAAGAATATCGAATTCAAATGCAATACCGCAGACAATTTTGCACAAGCTTTGCACCCAGTGGCGTGTAGTAATTCAGGCTGACGCTGATGTGAATGCACTCTATGGAATAGACGCGATACAATACAGGTCATTCTACCAGTTTTACGTTGACTTTTCTTTGTAAGTAGCGGTGTTGCGATATTGAGTTATTGGTCACAGCACGGAGATTCTATGATCTTGTGTTGAAATTGGATTTTGGAATTGAGTTGAATTTTGCACGCCTTTCCTTTTCATTGAGTAGACCATGCAGTGTTGTTGATTCTGTAGAGGCTCTTGTTGGTTTCCCTAGGCATAAGAGTTTTCGAAATAGTTCGTTTTCGTGTGGTACAGTGGGTAAGATGTTGTATGATATCAGTCATAGCAATGAGCTGGAATTAAAAGTAGGGCCTACATGTACGAGTATGGCCATGAAGTATTCAGTGGCAGACGCACTGAATAGAATCTTGATTACGGAACCGAATATTTCTCCCCCAACAAAAACAAAATAATTTGCTCGCCACACATTGATGAAGGAATGCCAGGTTCGTATGGGATGGGCTTGGCTAGGAGCAAAAGGGCGGGACAGAGGTTGTGTTTCGAGGGATTCGCGCGGAAACGGAATAGATTAGACTCCCGCAGCCAGGTGACGTGAATGCGGAATAAACGATGTTTTTCTCCAGCTTTCTTTACGAGTTGTTACGTTTCGTTTACACTCCCCTTTGCTTGACCGACTTCGTTGGCAGAAACGGTGTGGTTTATGCACTGGAATTCTGTACTTCCCGGTTCTAGGTTGCAAAATGGCGATGAATAATGGCTGCTACGACAGTTGTGTTGTTTTCCACTATTTAACCACCTTGTCAACCCTCTTTTAGTTAACCAACCCACTCCATTTGAATCTCAGACCGAAACCCTCACAGGGAAAAATACCTGTGTCTCCAGCTGGAGGCTCCCCAACTTTGCTTTGGGGACTGGTCTTGGTCAGTCCACTTTTATCAACATGTGGCTTGGGATTCAGCAAAATCTCACGGACGGTCTGTAGTGGGCACTGACAGGTAGCGACGCGCATATGATGGCTCTCTCAACAACAACACGTAAAAAAAAAAAAAAAAAAAGGAGGGGGGAGGGGGGAGAGAAGGGAAGGAGAGAAGATCATCTGGCTACTCTGTCAGGGGTGCCGGGGGCCTACAGACCGTGCCCGTGAGATTTTTGGCTGAATCCCCAAGGCCACATGTTGATAAAAAAGTGGACGGGACCAAGTACGCAGAGGGGGGGGGTCGCCAAAGTGCAAAGTTTGGGAGGCCTCCCGTGGGCTGGAGACACAGGTATTTTTCCCTGAAATGAAGGGTTTCGGTCTGAGATTGCAAGATGGAGTGGGTTTTTTGGTTAACTAAAGAGAAGGAGTTGACAAAAGAGGGTGGTTAAATTAGTGGGAATAACAACGACAACTGTCCGCAAGCAGCCGGGCCATTATGGTTCATACGCCATTTTGCAACCTAGGAACGGGCGTGGGAAGTGTAACAGAATTCCAGTGCAGTAAAAGCAAGGCAAAAGAACAAACACGCGTTTCTGTCTGACCAACCGAATTCGGTCAAGGGCACAAGGGGGGGGGGGCGTGTAACGAACGCGTCACCAAAAAAACAACAACTCGTAAAGAACGCTGTAGAAGGGTAAAAGGAGGGAAGAAAAAAGAGGGGAGAAAACACATCAGTTGTTCATTAATTCCGCATTCTCCGTCAGCCTGGCTGCGGAACGAGGTCCTAATCTATTACCGTTTCCGGCCGAATCAGCGGAATCCCTCGAAACACAACGCTCTGTCTCCGCCCCTTTTGCTTCCTAGCCAGGGCCCATCCCGATACGACACCTGAGGCAAATTTACCCCTTCAGCTCAATGTGTGGCGAGCCACATTATTTAAATGTTTTAAAAAAATTGAAAATTGGCGGGATGAAATATTCGGTTCCGTAATCAAGATTCTCTTGCAGTGGCGTCTGTCCAAACTGAATAACTTCAACAATAGGAAACCATGACTCGTTACATGTGGCTCCCTACTATTTTATTTATTCGCATGCTCACTTGCTATAAAAGGAAAAAAAGACTGATATTCATCGCACCAATCTTACCGCACTGTACCACACGAAAACGACGACTATTTCGCAAGAAAAAACTGCTTAATGGCCTAGGCAGGAAGACGGGGGGGGGGGGGAGGTGGGCGGAGGGGAAACCAGAGCAAGAGCCTTCTGCCGAAGCAATCACAACAGAACTGGCATAGGGTCTACTCAATGAAAAGTGGAAAGGCCGTTGGCAAAATTCGACTCACTTCCCAATTCGCAAAATCCAATTTCAACACAAGGATGATGTTGGTTCACATACGCAATCTCCGTGGCTTGGGTGGACCGCAATAACTCCATATCGCGACACCGACTAGCTTATACAAAGAAAAGTCAAGCGTATAAAACTTGGTAGATTATGACTCTGTATTGTATCTGCGTCGTAATTCCAACAAGAGTAGAGCAATTCGCACATACAGCGTCAGCGACTGAATTTAGCTACAACGCCGACTGGGTGCAAAGCTTGTGGCACAGAATTGTCTGGCTGGTATTGGGCCTTTGAATTTCAGATATTCCTTTGTCGTGACAGTGCAACGATGGCTCGATCTGGCAAGAAAGGAAAAAAAAGGGGGAAGAAGGAAGGGGGGGGGGGAAAAGGGGAGGAAGGACTTTGTTCATTTAACAATGGCGGAGGGAGCAACCGCAGGAGACCCGGGTTGTGCGAGAGCTGGCACATCTCCATTGTGAGCGACTTAGCGAGTCCCCTCTCTCAGTTCGACCCTAGGTACTGCCGCCTTATGATTGTCCAAACACGTTTTGCTTTCCAAACGTTCTTGCACTCTCTTTGCTCGTCGGCTCGGGTTTGCCTCTCGGGGTTGGGCCTAAGACGTTGGGGGGGGATAGAGCTAGAGGCCCGAAACCATGGGGGATCACAACCGTACGTGAATCTTGAGCGTTCGAAGAGGGGACAAGAGGGTGGGGTGGGTGTTGGAGTGGTTAGAGAGGGCGAGGAGAAAAGTATGAGAGAGAGAGAGAGAGAGGAGAGAGGAGAGATAGAGATGAGAGACGAGGATGGTAGACGAGAGGAGAGAGAGGAGAGGAAGAGGCTAGGGGAGGGTAACTGAGGAGCGTTGGGAGAATGGGAAAGAAGGGTTTAGGGGGTACCGGACAGTGAAAGAAAGGAGATCATGAAAGATGGAGGGAGGGCAGGGAGGGGGAGAGAGCCTAAACCCTGGGGATCGGTGCTCCAGAATATTTAAATTAAAGATCCAATGCGAGCCATCACAAGGCGACGCACGTTGCAGGGGCTGCTGTATTTGGCGGGCGAAAAGTCTGTAAACTTCAGACAACTATGGCTGGGCTGATTCTCCCTACATGCGGAGAAAAAAAAACGCTTCAGACTGGACTTCCCTTCGCAACGTCACGAACAGCATTCGGCACTTTTTCGTAGGCGTTAATCCCTGGAGCAACCCGATAAATGCGGGGAGGGGGGAGTTAACTCTCCATCTATTTTTTTTGTTTTTTTTGTCGAAAGAAACTTTCAAGGCAAAAAATAAAAAGAACAACAAGGCAAAGAAAGGCGGGGAATATAGGTGGGCGGTAAGCTGGCGTGTGGAGGAAAATGAAGGAGGTTAAGTGCAAACTAATAAAGTGTGATTCGGAGAAGACAATTACGCGCCTTCGACAAGAAAAATACCATAATTACCAAATCAATTCGCAGTATTTCTTTTGAGCAGCCACCATATGGTTCATATTTTTATTTATCTTATTTGTTTCCCCACCTTGAGCCCTCATTTCTGGCTTGAACTTGTTTATACTTTGCGGTGGAGCGTGCGCACGTATGCGTACGTGCATGCATCGGCTGCATAGCAGTCTCTTTGTGTGTGAGTGGCGTGTGGGGGCAGCGGGCTGCGCGTTTGTGTAGTGTGTGGGGCTGGCAGGCCCCACCCGGGTGTGCCTATGTGTGTGTTGCCCGTGCAGTGAGGGTGTGTGGGCGGGGGGGGTGACGTTGGGGCGTGCGTGCAGTGCAGGTGTGCAATGCTATGTATGTGTACGATATACGGGGGCTAATGGGTGTGCTTTATTGTGTGGCCGAGTCAGTGCTCCGCTCGAGTGCACGGGACAAGTTGAGCGCAGATCAGTGCTAGCGTTTTTGAACCACCGAAGCCAAAGTTGAAAAACTACGCGACCGACAAACATTTCCTTTTCTTTCCGCGCGTCAGTCGAAGATGTGGTATGTTTTTTAACCGCCTCCTCTTGTTATACTGTTGAGGATTTAGACAAAAATTCGCACTCTCAACCAATTTCAATAGGAAAAGATAACACGGAAATCTAGTCTCGGCCCTGCTAGGTGCCTGACGGGTATTTACCATCGTCGAAAAGACAAAGAAATATGTGAGAAAGAAAAAAATTTTAAAATAAAATTTTTTTTGACGATTTCGTTTTAGCGGACTGAGTCACAACCGGCGACAGCTATCTGCCGCAGGCCTGGAGCTCGGGTACCACACGTACAAAAACGCTCTCGCCAGATCGGACGACCACTAAAGGTCCAAGCATTCGAGAAAGATAGACCTCTCAGCTAGCGATCGCACTCATGCTGGCATGGTAATCTGTGTTTGTCCTCCGGTGAGTCGAGGTCTTTCAGGGGATGTACCACAGAGGGTGGGCGTGGGGGAGGCGGAGAGCTTCTGGGGTGTTACTGTGGTTCGGCTGGCGTTCTGCAAGAAAGGAAGCCTCCAGCCTTGTTAACCACTCACGCGTTCGCCCCTGACAGAGACGTCCGGACCTGGCGTGGACGCCTTAACTGCAATTGAAAAGGGGGACGGTATATCGCTGGCGGCGCCCTTCAGCCTTTGTGTCTGTGCTGGGTCAAGTATGCAAGGAGAAGAGTTTTGCAATAGGGCATTCAACAGAGGATTCGCAACTTGTCCTGGTGGGGGTGGGGCAGGGGCAAGTGCGGTGGTTCGTCTTTCAAACTTTTCAAAGGAACTAATAAGACATCCGAAGGGGCGGCGCAGGCTTCCGCTGGCAACAGACAGCCTCCACGCTACGCACGTATACAGACCCCAACAGCTGTTTATGCTAAGACCAAGCCGCCCCTTTCAGACACACAAGCATGCCCGATGGGGGGGGGGGGGAGGGCAATTTTTGCCTTCCACAAAGCCTCTGGGACGTCGACTCACTTAGGACGAACACAGAGAGTGATTACTTCATCTGTGTCCAAATCATCAAGACTAACAATGATGTAGATTTCCCCCTTGTGTGAAAAACCCTATCAGACGGGAGTGATGGGAGTCTGGATGAGAAAAGGGGGGGGGGAAAGTTCTAGATGGCTACGATTATCCTAATAGGCGTTGCGAGGAGGCAAAGGGCACAGCTCGGCGGAGTGTGAAATTTGATATGGGGGGGGGGAGGGGGGGAAACTGATCGCACCAGCCCAAAAAGGAGGCAAAAAAGAGGAGCAAAAAAAACCACCCACAAAAGAAGCATCAGGAAGGTTGATTATATTGTCAGGAAAACTAAGATCTGATTACAAGCCATAGAGAAAACTGAAAGATCACGCACATAGAAAAGTAGATGGCACATTCACAAAAATCACAGCACCAGCACACACACACACACACACACGACAGCACACATTATAACACTCCACACCACACCACAGCACACATCACACTAGCAGAAAGACTGACGGAATAGGTCACTCATAGTATACATACAAATTGAGAAGAAGGAGTACAATGGCGTCAACTGGCCAGCCTTTGTGACTATGGTAGGGGGGGGGAGCGCACTGGGATCACTTGATCAATGACTAAGTTAAGGTACAGTTTTGTCTCCAGTTCCCAGTGTTATGAATCAGCGTAGGGGACGCGGTGCTTCATTTCACTCCCGCCGAGAAGCAAAGAAAAAAAGAAGAAGGAAAACAAAAAAGGGGCGAAGGAAACAAAAGGGGACAACCCCCGCCAACCAAAGACAGACATATAAAAAGAAGACAGACATGCAGGGCAGGCAGACATACAGACAGAGCAGCCAGACAGACAGAGCCAGAGCAGGGACGAGACATATACAGACAGACGGACGAGCAGTCAAGAAGGGGGCCCCAAAAAAAAGAAAAAAGGGGGCCCCGCCCCCCCAGGAAAGACAAGAGGGGGGGCCAGAAGAGGGGGGGGGCCCAGCCAGATGGGAAGGAGCCCCACGAGAGGAGAAGGGGGGGAGGGGGGCACAGAGGCAGACAGACTAACAAACAGAGACGGACTGAAAAGCAAGCAGGCATGCGGTCCCCAGTGCGCATTCAGCAGACTATACAGACAGACAACTAGTGGGTACAGGCAGAGGCAAAAAATGAAGTGAAAGGAGGGGGGTGAGGGGGTGGCAGTAGGAGCCAGGCATACGATAGAAAGATAGACAGGGGCAGGGTCGAGGCAGGCAACAGGATAGGAACAATAAGGGAGTGAGGGGGGGGGAAGGGAAAAGACAGACATGCAGTGGGCATGGTTAGAAAGCAAAAAAGGGGGGCCATATCAGGCAGGGGGCAGATCCAGACAGACAAACAGACAAAATGCATGAGGGACAAGGCAGGCAAGCATGGCAGGCGAGGGCCGACAGTGCCAGGGCATGCAGATAGTCCCCCCCCCCCCCACCCCCCCCCAAAACCCCCCCCCCCCCCCCCATATAAAAAAAGGGCAGACATACAGGATCAGATATGGTCGATGCAGACAGACAGGGGCAGGCAGGGCAGAGCAGAGCAGAGCAGGACAGAGAGACATGACATCAAACAGAGAGTAAAGAGCCTAGGCGGGGAGGGGTATGACACACAGTCATAACCAGGACCCCTGAACGCAAAGGCATGAGGACAGTTGTCATTCAGTTATGCAGGCAGGCAGGGCGGCTATGCAGGGTCAGAGTCGGGCAGGGGCATGCAGACCATAAAGACCTCGAAGGAGGCGAGGCAGGGCAGGAAGTCAGACAGACAGAGCAGAGATGGTATCTCAAGGTAACAGTTGGATGGATAAATAGGAAGAGATAAGGCCGAGCAAGCCCATGGGTAGCCTGCGAGCTAATGGATGTTTGGGGCGCATTTAAAACGTCAGATCAGGACAGCGAGGACCTGTGCTGACAGGTTCCTGATCCCAAGCGGCACCCGACCTCACACCCGATTGCGCCACCCGAGCTACCCCACAAACTCAACCCAGGGTCTCGTACAAAAAAAAAACAAATAGGGCGTCCCGGCTCTGGTGGGTCCCACAGACTCCCCCGTCTGTCACAACCCTGGGTCGCGCTTTTTTCCATCCCTGGAGCCGTGTCTCGTGTGAGCGTTAGTGGGGTGGTGGTACCGGTTCCCCTTGGGTGGACTGGGGGGGTCCAGAACGGGCTGCAGGTGGTGAGTGGGAGTAGGAGAGCAGGTGGGAGCGTGGCCTGGTATCGCCACAATTAGGGTAAGAGGTTAGTAGGACGTAAAGCCGTGGTCCCCCAACAGCCACCGCGGTGGGTCCCATATAGCCGGGCCCCCCCCCTCTTCCCGATGCCCGCCCCTGAGCGCAGCTCTAGTTGAGTTGACTGGGATGAGGCCCAGCCCCGCGGCGCAGACCTACGCCACCCGCGGTTCCAGGCAGGCCGGCCAGTAAGTTGATTAATTAGGGACCCCGCGGCCGAGGCCCGTTCCGACCGCGGGGACCAAGGGGACAGGGAAGGACAGAAAAAAATGGGGAGAGAACGGGACCCTCCGGAGTACCATCCGGGTGCCCTGTCGACTTCCCCCCTTGCCTTTTTTTGTTTACCCCCCGCCCTTGGTCCCCCCCCACCCCCGGAACCGGACGCCAAGGGAAGTTGGACCCAGCAAAAACAGCTTGGCCCCCCTTATTTTAGCCCCCCAGGCGGGACTTTTTTCCACCCCCGTTTGATGGTCCCCTGTTCCCCCCCCCACAGGGTTAGACGCGCCGTGTCCCCCCCCCCACATTACCAGCCCAGCCACGGCGACGACCACAGGGGGACTCCTTCGGATCTATCCACCCGGATTCGTCCCCAACCAACAAAGGCGTGTTAAGTTACCAAGATGGCGCGCCCGACCGCTGGAGTAGTCCCGCCCCCAGGTTCCGCCCGCCTCCCTTGTGCGTGCGGGGTTTTGTGTAAACAGGCTTTTACCCGGGCCGGCTAGGATGTGGGTGGCCGTAAATATTTTTACCACCCTTCGCCCCGCTGGGCGGCGGGTTAATTCCCCCACAAGGGGGGGAAACGGGCCCCCCGACATTTTGATGGATTTAACCGGGTTTTTTTTCCCCCCCCGGAATTTTTGTTTATTCCGTAGGGTCGTAAACCTAAAAGTTGTTTTCCCCAGGACGAAGTTTCCGAACCCGGGCCCCCTGCCCCAATGGTTTCCCCCCCGCCGTTACCGGTCCCCTTTTGGCTTGGAAACCCCCAGTTATATAGTTTATGCAAGAGCCCCCGCAACATGGAGGGGGAGGATTCCCCTCTTGACGACCCCCCCCGTACCCTTATCCTGGGGTTTGTGAACCCCCCCCCGAGTCCAAGAGTCCGCCCGCGACCCCCGGGGGCTAGGGGAGTAAAGGTCGAAGTTTGTTAACGAAAGTATATTAAATCGCCCCCGTTTTTTGTGTGAATAACGGGCCCCCCCCTGGTCCACCCCCCCTTTCCGCCATAGTAGCGAACTGAGGAATGTTTAAACCTGACCCCCCCCACCGGTGGTAGGCCGTGTTGTTTTTTCGTTTTTTTCCCCCCACTGAATCGCAGTGTGGTTTTTCTCTGTTTTGTTTTTTGCCCGCTTTTATAAACCCCACACAAGACACGACGGCCGGCCCCGCCGCCCGCCCCGGCGGCACCCGACTACACACAGCCCCATTACCACACTTTTATCATACATACACACACATGGAACACACTACACACCACACAACGAGGCCGCCCGGCACAAACAAAATAACCGGGAATGCGCCGCAATAACCCAAGGGCCCCACCTGGCCGCCCCTTTCCCCCCACCGATGGCGCCACCATTGGGGGGGGCACTCACCCCCTCCATCCACACCACGGACGACGCACGGTACACGACTGGGGATTTTGGGGATCCCCCAATTCAAGAACGGAACGAGAACCCAACATACCACCCTGGTTTGTGGGTATTACCCACACCCACAGAAACCAACACGCCACACTTTAACCATGCGGAACCCAATGTAAAGGGTTCGGTTATGGTTTTTTTAAACAGTTGTTTTTTCCCCCCCCTTATTGGTTAAACCCTTTTATCAAACAACAATTGGGTTGGTAAGGGCACTAGGTTCCCCCCCCAACATCGAGTCTCCATCCCGACCCTCGGTGGGGGCTTGTATTTATTTTCCATTCCAAGTGTTTGGGACCACCCCCCACCCCCTCACCGCCAGTCCCCCCACCCCTACCCCCAATTCGCCAATGGTTTGAGTTTACACCGACTGGCCCAAGAGAGAGAAACGAAGTGCAGCGAAAAGCGAGGAAAAGCCAAAAAACAAAAAGTGTTCCACCCCCGAACGACCCCCCCCCCCCCCCCCCCCCCCCCGGCCCCCCCCAGTACGCGGGGAAAAAGGAGACCCGGATTTTTGGTACAACAGCCGGGCCGTATAGGGTGTTTTTTTTTGTTTTGAATTTTATAGATTGTCCCCCCCCCCCCCCCCCAAGTATGTAACAAAGGTAGGTGAGCCATAGGGAGGGCGATTTGGTTTGCGCCTACCCCTGGCCGGCCATGGGGAAGGGTTTTTTGTTGTTTTGTTGCCCCTATCGTATGGGTAGGTTCCCCGAAAATCACCTATAGTACCTTGAAAAATCCCACCCCGCCGCAGGGGTCTGTTTCCCCCCAAGACGGCCTGTGATTTTGTTTTTTTGTTGGTAAGTGTTTTGCCTCTCGGTTTATTTCAGAATGTAGATTTAAGTTGTGGTGTAGGGGGGTTGTGGGGTTTCCCCCCCCCCTGTCCCCCGCCGCGCAATGTTAAGAAGTAGAAATTTGTTTTTGGTTTTTGTTCCCCCCGCAGAAAGCCCATTTAAAAATATGGAACGGGCTTAACAGATTGTTTTTTTGAGGGTGTTATTTTTTTGTGTGTTTAGGTTTTTTTTCCCACCCCACGTTGGGGGGTAGGTGGAGATAGTATTTATTTTTGTGTTGGGTAGGTGCTTGGGAAACCCCCCGGAAAGGAACGTTTGGTAAATGAACCGCCCACTTTTATTTTTTTCAGAAGTTGGTTGTTTAAAGATTCCCCTTTGTTTGTTGGTTCACCCGCACAAGACCTGTCACCACACAACACCGGATAAGCAAGTTTTGTTCCCAATGCGCGCGCATTGGAGTTTTTTTCCCTGTTAGCCCTTCCCCTTTTGTTGGTTTTAACCGAGACTTGGGGGACCCCCCCGGCGCCCCTCCCTTTTAAAGGGACTTGGTTTCCTTTTCCCCATAAGAGATTGGACCCCCCCCCAACCCTGGATGAAACTTGAAAAAAACCAAAAGATGGGGTAGATTGGGTAACCCCCCCCCCCCCCCCAAGACCAGACTCCCCAGGATTATATATTTTTTTAATGACACAACCCCCCATCTTTGAGGCCCCGACCCTCCCCCCCCACACCACCCGGCCGGGCCGCTTTTGTTTTTTTTTTTGGTTGCATGGGAAAGTAACCAAAAAAGAGGCCCCCCGGGCCGCGGCCTTCTTTGCGCCGCAAATGAAGCCGCGTGGGCTTGGTTATGGTTTCCCCCCCCCCACCCACCCCCATTTGTTGTTTAGGGCGAATTTTGGTGGTAGCCCCTCGCCTTCTTAACACCCAACCTTTTTTTTTTTAAACCGAATTGTTTTTTGGGTAAGTGCCAGGCGCCACCCCCATGCCCCCTGTGTTGTTTTTTTTTAATAGTTTGTGGGGGGGAGGTAAAAAGAAATCCCCCCCTGTTTTAAATTGCACCCACCCCCCGCCCTTTGGTTGTTATTGCCCGGCGACAATGCGCCCCCATTGAGTTTGGTTGTTTGGGGCCCCCCCCCCCCCCCCCCCCGGCCCCCGCGCGCGGGCCCGCGGCGGGCACCACCCCCCGTAGTTTGGATAGAGAAGCGCGCCCGCCGCGCCACCCCCTTGGTTTAAAAGGAAGTAGGTGGTTTTTGCACCACCCCCAGGGAGAGCAGTCACCCACCCTTTTATGGACCCGCCCCGCACGACCGCACCCACGGTTGGGTTGTTACGAGGTTGGATGATAGTTAAATTTAAAAATATGAATTTTAATATAAAAATAAATATTAAAAAATTGTATAAATCTAAAATACCAACCACACCCCACCCAACCCCACCCCCCCCCCACCCTTAAATGAACTTATAATAAAATTGGGCCCTAATTTGATATAGAAAAGTAAAAATACTCCCGACCACTGTGAACAGCCCGCCCACACAAACAATCCCACTAAAAAAATAAAAAAAAAAAATAATAAAAAAAAAATAAAAAATGCCCCCAACTATCCAAAACCATCAAAAAAAAAAAAAAA
>JAWQFJ010007169.1:0-17665 GCA_034096865.1 Theodoxus fluviatilis | reverse complement strand
TCATGAAATTACTGTTTTCAATACCATTTCAAAGAACAACATGCTTCAGCTCATATGATGACATTTTTATCTGTGTGTAAACCTATAGAACAATATAAATTACTTAGCCTCTTGACAATTGTGCCGGAAATTTACTTTGATTTTTTTTAATTGACTTGAGCCCTGTCTGTCTTGCACAGTTACATCATCATTGGTTTGTGTTATTCTGCTCGGGCATAAGGGAAAGCAACATAACCTGGATGTGGATCTTCAGTGTGACATTAGTATGCAGAGGCATTACTTCAATTACTTCAGCCACTGGAGAGAGAGAGAGAGAGAGAGAGAGAGAGAGAGAGAGAGAGAGAGAGAGAGAGAGAGAGAGAGAGAGAGAGAGAGAGACTATTCTCTATATTTGATTACAAATAAGCTTGAGAACCGCTGGAGAATGGCCTATGACTACCTTGCATCACCTATGTCCAATGAATAAGTCTTTGCCATGTTGCTGCAGGCACAGCTTGAGGTGAAGCCAGAGGCACTTAGAGCCATTGCCCACCTGGCTCTGGAGAGGAAGACCGGGGCCCGAGGTCTCCGCGCCATCATGGTCAGTAGCTGTACCCTCCCCTGGTGCAAAGCCTCCTGCTCAGTGTTTCTGCTGCCTGCTAGGGCAGCTGCCCTGTCTTAGAATCCTTGTCTACATACATGCTAGTTCTGCTAGTGTCCTAGTAGTGCTGCCCGTGTGACTTTGATTTTGCCCCAGTTCCATTTCTCCTGTCCTGAGACTCATGCTACCTGTCCCAGTAGTCTTTCTCATTGTCTTGGCCCTGTTTCAGTGAACTTGCTTCCAGTTATTATGTTCATAAGGTACTCTGCAAATATTGTAAGATGAATAAACATTGTTTAAACCATCAACATGCAGCAGGGTATCTGATGACTTTTTTTTATCTCTGCAGGAGACTGTTCTACTAGAGCCCATGTTTGAGGTGCCAGGATCAGACATCTCAGTGGTGGTCATTGGGGAGGACGTGATCATGGGAAAAGCCTGCCCGATGTATGTTCGGTCAGCCAAGCCCTCAACGCAAGAGGTGGAAGAAGAGGGGGGCTACGAGGAGGAGGAGCTGAAGATGCACCAATCGTAGCCAGGAGGGCGGGGACGGCAGCCTTCGCTCCCTCTCGTGGTTCGGCCGGACGTCTCCACCCCTCCCCCCCGAGGCAGCACACCTCTCGATGCGCAGTCGCCTCGCATGCGCACCACTCTGCGTTTTGTCTTAGCCTGGCATGGAGGCAAGCTGTACCTGTGGCCCAGCCATGTTGTGACCGAGCCTGATGAGTAGGTGTGGACAGCAGCAGAGTGCTGCCGAAGCCACTTCAAAGTCCTTGCTGCACTAGCAGTGTTGATGTGAAGATCTGTGACAGAAGTGGTATTTTGTCTAAGGTTCATCAGGAAACAGGTTGTCATCAGGATTGGTGATGTATCAAGTGCCATAGGGACTGATTATTTTTACATCTCACTGCCTCGTTGAGCAGGTTGTGCATGCGAGCCACTGATCATAGTGAGGGAAGGACAAGCTATAGCTGAAGTAGGGGCCAGTACGCTCATTGTCTAATGCTGAGGTCAATTGCAGTGCTCCTATCATCC
This sequence comes from Theodoxus fluviatilis, assembly GCA_034096865.1. Classification (NCBI taxonomy): domain Eukaryota; kingdom Metazoa; phylum Mollusca; class Gastropoda; order Cycloneritida; family Neritidae; genus Theodoxus; species Theodoxus fluviatilis. The sequence goes on along the minus strand of JAWQFJ010007169.1, from coordinate 16,050 downwards.
TTCTGGACTTGGGCCCATGTTCTGTCTGCTTCCTCCAAGTCTCTTTACAAGCTCGTCTGCCTATGACGAGGGACTTGGTGTTTTCACAATGTCTTAGTCCGGCATGGCTTTTTATGATGCTGGCTGTGTTGACTTGTACCATAGTGTGGGCTCCATGAGCCAGCATAGGTGACAAGACTTGTTCATGGTGGAATGAAGTCTGGCTCTGTCTCCAATTTGGAACTTCTATGCATCTGTTTCGGAGGCGTGCCGCTGTTGATTTTGTGTTTCTGGCAGATGCAAAATTCGGTTTCTTTGCCTTCGTCTCCACTGTATATTTATCACATGCATGGGGTCTGTAATCCTAAAGCTGTGTTCATTCTAACACTGTCGAGCAGCCGGATTTTAATTTTCTTTGCTAAGAGACACAAGAAGGTGCATTTAGGAATTTTGTTAAAGTTTCGTTGTGAACACCATAGTTTTAAGAAGAATCTTTGTTCCTTTATACTCATGGGTTTGGGTTGTGGTCAGTGTTGATTTTTTTCTGCTCTTCCTTTTTGTTTCAAGATGCATGAAAAATTCAAATTGAAGTGTATTTGTGTAATAGATTGGAAAGAGGATTTTGGGGGCTTTTGAAAAAGTGAAAAATTTTACAAGGAACTATTGCCCTATATGTCCTTAGGTAGACAATTTGTCTGGAATTGGTGTGTCTTTTTAGGAGGAGTTTGATTTTTATATTATTTCTTTTTCTCTTTCTACCTCTTATCTTTGATCTTTAAAACTATGATCTTTATATCTTTTTTTCCTTCTTGATTTCTTAGCTTTTCTTTAATGACAAATGTCAAGTTGAAATGTCCATCAGTCCTGGCCCTGCGGTGCATGTCCCAAGAGTTTTATTGATGGTCTTGCACCACACATTTTCACAAGCAGGAATTCACTCTGATGTCGTGCTTATACTACTCTCTGCTGTGGTTGGAACTGTACGCTGATGACGGGCACTTCAATGCAGCTCACTCTATGTGTGATATTTGTATTAACCTAGATATATGTTGTGTATATAGGTGTGCGTACGTAATGGGACGGACTTTGTGGTGAGTGTGGTCTCCACAGCATGTTAGCTTCTGCAAGTGACTGCTTGGGGTCGGTAGAGTTACTCTGGAATTTTTCTTTTCTTTTCTTTTCGTGGGTCCATGATTCAACAATTTTTGCACCTAGTGCAAAACTGGCATTGGTAGGACTTTTTCTGTTGGCACCGAGAGTGTTTTGAAATCGGATTGCATGTCTGAGAAAGAAAGTATGGCCTTTTGTCTTCATTGCGGACAGGAGGCTACTTTGCTTCAGTGTTGAGGGAAAGAGCTTGGTGTCAGCACACGTGTCCTCCCCACAGACACTCTTGGTGTATCCAGATGCTTGCCTGGTGCAGCAGCATGGCAGAAGTTGCCTACAGCCTCGCATGCATCTTGTATAGATGGAGCCTGGAATGGAAATAAAATTGGACATTTGTAAACTGGGTCTTGTGTGTTGTGTCGTTGTCAATACTACTATGCATACCACAGAAAAGTCTGCAAGTTGGATCAAGGCTCCAGAATTGAAAAGATGCAAGAAATGCAAATTCATCTATCTCATCTCATTCCCTTGGCCGCTCTGGCCGTCGGGGGGACATGAGGGACGACGACACGGAGATCCTCCGCCATTCAGGTCTGTTGGTGGCTGTTTTGAGCAGCTCTTTCATGGGGAGGGCCGTCCACTCCTTGACGTCCGTCCAGCTCTTTGTCGACTACGGCGACGACCACCCTCTAGTGTGCCCTGCTGTACAGTCTTGCACAGGGAGTCGTGCCTGGTGACACAGCCAAACCAGGCCAGCTTGCGTTGCTTCACGGTCGCCAGAAGGGGTTTCTGTGGGCCTACAAATGCTGCTGCGAACACAGATTTGGAATTGGCATGTGTTCAGCAATGGTGTCAGAATAGTCATTTTTGACTCACATGCGAAGCAAAAGTGAGTCTATGTACTCACCCGTGTCGTCCGTCCGTGCGTCCGTGAAAAACTTTAACGTTGGATTTTTCTCGGAGACTATTAAGTCTATCAACACCCAATTTGGCATGATGGTGTATGATGACAAGGCGTGAAAAAACATACATAGTGACTTGACCTTGCTTCAAGGTCAAGGTCGCAGGGGCCGTAAATGTTGTCTAAAAAACAGCCATTTTTCACATTTTCCCAATTTTCTCTGAAGTTTTTTAGATTGGATACCTGACCTATATATGGTGTATAGGGCAAAGTAATCCCTATCTTTTGATACCAGTTTGATTGACCTTGCTTCAAGGTCAAGGTCACAGGAGCTCTTTAAAGTTGGATTGTATACATATTTGGAAGTGACCTTGACCCTGAACTATGAAAGATAACTTTTCCAAACTTCATAACATTGTAGTACACATGTTATACTTTCATACTAGGTCACCTGTGTCGTCCGTCCGGGCGTCCTGGCGTCCGGGCTGACCGGGCGTCCAGGCGTCCTTTAATATGTAAAAAACTTTAACGTTGGATTTTTCTCGGAGACTATTAAGTCTATCAACACCCAATTTGGCATGAATGTGTAGGATGACAAGGCGTACAAAAACGTACACAGTGACGACCTTGCACAGGAACTCTTCAAAGTTGGATTGTATACATATTTTGTGACCTTGACCCTGAACTATGGAAGATAACTCTTCCAAACTTCATAACATTGTAGTACACATGTTATTCTTTCATCATGAGACACATTTGGTCACATATCATCAAGGTCAAGGTCACTTTGACCCTTATGAAATGTGACCAAAATGGGGTAGTGAACCACTAAAAGTGACCATATCTCATGGTAGAAAGTGCCAATAAGCACCATTGTGCTTCCTATGTCTTGAATTAACAGCTTTGCGTTGGGTCAAGGTCACATGTATTTTTTGTAGGAAAAATGTGTAAAGCAGTTCTTAGTGTATGATGTCATTGGTAGGTTTAGTTGTTTGACCTTGACCTTGAAGGTCACCTGAAGTTCAAGGTCATGTAAAGGTCAAGGTCAAGCATGTGAGTTGTATGGGCTTTGCCCTTCTTGTTGTTAAATATGGCCAAAAATACGATTTTCATTTCACTTTGTAGTAAATTCAATGAAGAATATGACTTTGTTGTTTCAGGGGGAAATGCATATTTTATAGTACAACATTGGGAGGAAGACACAAGCTGTCAGCGGTCATTATGAGGAATGAGAAGTTCAAATGCAATTTTCTGTTTCCAAGTTTTTCCCGCTATGTGTTAGATTTCAGACATCATATATCTGTGCTCTGAACTTTGACTTCCTTGAAACTTGGCTTATTTGCATCAAATTGCCTGCTGCATGGGATGACTCATAATCAAAACTGTCTTCTTGTAAGTCAAAGTTACAGTATCTTGAGTACCGGGTATGTAATTAACAACTCAAATTCATGCCATTTCATATATAAAATTGCATTAAAATGAAATGGTCAGAGAAGTTATCTTTATTTGGGGTCAGAACATTCTACCCTGGGTACTGTACTTCTGTGCAGCCACATTGGAAAGTTGATAAGTATAATTTTATGCAAACAGCTCTTTAAATGTACAATCTGTTGGGTGACAAGAATTGGACCCAAAAAATTCAACTGACAAAAAAATCCCGTTTAACTGAAACTGGGTCCATTCAGCAGTTTGCAGAGAGTACAGTCGCATCCCTTTAACCAGGACAGCTGTGAACACACACCAGCTCAGTCAAGCAGAAATGGGGAGGGCGGAAGTGGGGCAGGAGAGGAGGTAGCAGATGGGAGGGAGGGAGGGGTGGATGGATGGATGGATGGATGGATAGATGGATGGAAGGAAGTTCTACCAGCGAACACTGTATCTCTGACGTGAAATAGTGGATACCCTGAACAAGCTCCAACTCAATGACTCAAAAACTGAAGCACTCCTGGTGGGCGGCGGAGGTGAATCGGATCAGGCCCTCAAACTAATCATTGGTCACAGTGACATCATCTTCTCTCAGTCTGTTAGAAATTTAGGCATCATGTTTGACGATGACCTGTCAATGAGAGCTCATATCAACAAAGTCTGTCAGTTAGCCTATCATGAGTTAAGGAAAATTAGTACCATTCGTCATTATCTTTCTCAGCAGGCCACCAAAACACTCGATCACTTCACTTGTTGTGTCTCGTCTCGACAATGGAAACTCTCTTCTCGCTGGCATCCCTGACACTCTGCTTAACAAACTCCAGAAAGTTCAGAATTGCGCTGCTAGGCTAGTTTTTCGATGTCCCAAGCGTACCCATGTCTCTCCACTTCTACATACACTTCACTGGCTCCCCATCTCTCAGAGGATAGATTATAAACTTGCTACTTTGTGCTTCAAGGCCATCGACAACACCGCACCACACGCTCTTACAGAAATTCTTGCAGTCTACCCGCCCTCCAGATCTCTACGCTCAGATGCTGACTCTAGAATACTTGAGGTCCCCCGCCGTAAGAAAACTCAAGGACAGCGTGCCTTCTCCTATATTGGACCTGTAACCTGGAATAGTCTCCCTCTCTCAGTCCGTTATTCTGACACTCTGCCCCAGTTCAAAAGTGCTCTAAAGACCCACCTCTTCCGATTCGCCTTTCCCGCTGAGCTGCTTCGCCTTACTTGACCTTGCCTGCAAGTGCTGTGTATATTGTATAGTTTGTTCTATTGGACTTTAGTTTTTGTTTTATTTATGTGTGCAGTGTGTGTGTTTTTGTGGGAATGTGGTGTTGAGCGGTTATATGAGTGTTTATTCTTTGGATTGTAAACGCCATGAGCTTGCCTGTCAAGGGAAGGTATGTGGATAAATAAACTATATTATTACTATTATGGGTGGGTGGATGGATGGATGGATGGATGGAAGGATGAAATTTCACAGCCTGTCATCCCCCTATGGGTTTAGGGTAAAACTTTACCCACCACGTCTCTATATGCGATTCGTAAGAGGCGAATAGGGACATCGCGACTTGATTTGAGTTTACTCGATTCTAGTGATTTTCATGCTTAATTTTTAATGGCCTTGCATAGCCTAGACAGGCTGATAAGCAGTAAAACATCATCCATCACAGCCTGTCAGCCTGTCAAGGCAATGTAAGCCCACTGTAACACATCATAGTAATTGCAAGTTGGCATGATTCCCCTGGTTATTCGCCCCTTACGAATGGTATAGGGACATGCAGTAGGTAAATTCTTGCCCCAACCCACACAGGAAGTGCAGTGGGGAGGGATGGAGTTGTACAGCCTATCAGCCATTATAGGCTGTGTTGTTAAATTAAGCAAGAAAATCACAAAAATGGCTTAGAGTAAGCGCAAATCAAGTCACGATGTCCCCATTTATTCGCCTCTTACTAATCGCATAGGGAGACATGGTGGGTCAATTCTTAACCCCCTAAACCACAGGGCCTAGGGGGGTTGGTTGGTGTTTTATGGCCTATCCACCTTTGTAGGCTATGTAAGGCTATTGAGCATGAAAATCTTTAGAACACTTTGGAGTAAATGTTAATCAAGTCACGGTGTCCCTAGTTATTCGCCTCGTACGAATTGCGTAGAGACTCGGTGGGTCAATTCTTACCCCAAACCCACAGGGGGGAGAGCAGTGGGGAAGAGGGATGAATGGGGGAGGAGGTGACCATTAACTCTCTTCACCCCACATTAAGGGAGGCAACCTTGTAAAATTAAAGAGTATCTTCAATATAGATCAAATTATAAAAAACTTATTTTCCTTTCAAACAAGTTTTAGTTTATTCCTCTTTATAACATATTCCCTTCCCAAATCCCTCCGAAATCTTATTTGCAGCACAGTTACACTCTAAACGAGGCTTGTTCAGGAGTACAACGCGCTGCATGAGCACTTCAATGTTGGCAATTGAGCGCTCTTTGCCTCTCCTGAACACCAAAGGCTTGTTCAGGAGGCGCAGCGATTCAAAGTGCTGCTCAGCGCTGCATGTGATTCACTCCTGAACGGCAATTTTGGGGCGTGATTCACTCAGCGCTGTGCAGCGCTCTGCATCACCGATCCGACGTGATGCAGACGATTTTGCAACACATTCAAAATGGCGTCTTCTATCCCGCACTGGCCGCCGATGTGTAAAATAACCCTCAGAAACATCATTTTGGGACTGGAACGGGCTTTATTTGCCCCAAGCGCCCTGTATGCGCAAGAAATGGCAAGTAAGGATGACACAGTAGTGGACTTTATTCACGCAGAATACATTTAAACGTGCATAAACGATATATGTGGCAAAGAAGACAAGGTGATATTCCTGCGCCCACTCTCTGAGGCTATTTAACAACAGATAAGGGATGGGGAGAGTGCAACATAATATTCTCTGGCACTGGATAAGAGACCAACCCCTGCCAGCGAGCTAAGGGAGGAAAGGAAGGAGAGAGAATTGCCTGTAGAATAGGTCTAACCCGTCGTCTGCTACAGAGCAGCTAAGAACATACATAGTCCACACATCAGTTTACAGGCTTCCGTGACAAACATCCACATTGTCACACTTGCCCCAGAGTTCTGATGTGCAATGTCCTCGTTGCGTCTATTGCCTCAGAACACTTCTAGGAACCCTTGCAGGGTTCGGGTTCTTGCCAGCAGTTGCTCCGGTGGTGCGGCGCAGATTAGGTCTCGCAGCAGGCTCTTCGGCGGCAGTTCAAGGCGCCACAACTGGTGGGGAAGGTGGTCTGGGCACGACTGGTGGGAGGGGGACAGCTGGGGGAGGTGGTCTGGGCACGACTGGTGGGAGGGGGATAGCTGGGGGAGGTGCCTTCGCCTGCTAGGTTGACAACACGGACATAGCGAGACTCACATTGGGAGCTAATGAGGGTGGGGATGAGGATGAGGCCAGGGGGTAAAGGAGGTGCACAGGGTTCAGCTAATTGTCTCGGTAGGTGGGGACGTTCCACGCCAGTGACTCGGACAGCAAGCATAGCTTCTGCCGGTACTCGCACCTTCCCCGCAACTCTTGCAACACCCTGGACTGAGTTGACACTGGTGCACACCTCCCGTACCATCGCTGGAAGCCACGGAGTCGCTGTCAAGTCAAGGCCAACACTCTCTGGGCTTAACAAGCATTGTAACACGTTCATGCCGAGGATAGCAGGAATAGTCTCCTTCCGTTGTCGCTGATGTGAGTAAGTAGCATCTTTAACGACCAGGAAGATGCCCTCACATGTCCCGCCAAATGCTTCCACCCTCCCTTGGAGTAAGCCAATGTAAGGAATCTCTAGGCCATTGGCCGCCCTGAGGGATAACCAGTTGGCCGGTTCTAGGGGTAGTGTTGCCAGTCTCTTCCTGTAGAATGTCTCTGTAAAAGTACTCACTTCACTGCCAGTGTCTATCAATGCTTGGACTTGCTGACCTTCCAAGCTCGCCATTACCACTGGACAGTTTGCTCTCACACTTGTAGCCAATGTTCTTGCCCCCGCCGTTTGGCTACTTGGCACAACAGAGGCGGCTATTTTCTCGCCCTCAGCTTGTGGCAGTTGCGCTTGAAGTGGCCTCTCTCTCCGCAGTGGAAAGCATCTGTCTTGCCTCCTGCCAGCTCTGTTGGTTCTCAAATCATTCACCGCCTCGGTCAACTCTTCCATGCGCTGAAGGATTGGAGCAAGCTCCGTGAGTCACACTCTGACCCTGGACATGAGCCACATCTTCTTGAGCTTCATCCTGCAGCCACTGGAGAGCAGCATCCTTGAGAGCACCGAGGGTGACATCTGGCTTCGACGATCGGAGACGCCTGAGCTTCCATCGTATATCTGCGCTGCTGAGGTGCTCGGCAAAGCGGTCACGCTTGTCAAGCGGTTGAGCTTTCTGGCCAGTGTCTGCAATTCGTGCACAAACTCCAGGACCGACTCTCCTGGCCGTTGTCGCCGCTGGTTAAACTCCTCTAGTAGTAGGACTCGGTGTCGTCTGTCCCCAAAGGTCGTGGTGGGATGTCTGGTCACCTTTGAAAGGTCTCGACGATCCGCCACAGGCATTCCGAGCACCTCGCGTCTCACTTGGCCATCAAGGTGGCGGAGGATCAGTTCCAGCCTGATTGCTGGCCGCATATTGTATGCATCGAGCACCCTCTCCACCTCGTCCACGAACTCATCAACTGGGCCACTCCCATCAAAGTGTGGAAGACGGGGTTGCGGCATTTAGTTCCCGCTTAGGTGGTCCCGTTCCCTGTAGTGAGCTCTGTCGAAATCTCTCCCAGCAATTTGAGCACATCTCCAGCATTGTTCTCGGCGTCACCCCTTGCATCCTGGTCCTCCAGCTGAGCACTGCATTTCTGGAAGTTGATCTGGCTGGTCCTCAACTCCATCATGTCCCCCCTCGACAACGGGATCACCAATACCTCCCCTCCACTTTAATTTTTCTCGATTTGTAAATTCTTCTTTTTACTCTTGGTCTAGGGGTATATACGTGGAGGGTGTCACTAATTCATTCTCTCACACTCTCAACTCAAGGCTCGTATAGTTGACATGACACCATGAGCATTAATGATATTCTTTAATATGACTAGTTCATGACAAAAGAATAGAGAATGCTATAAAAAAGCAAAATGGATTAAATCATCAATTAGGCTGGTCAGCCTACATAATCTTAAACTGAACGTAGAAGAATGCTTCCTCTAACCCCAACTACTTGACTGAAGAAAATAATGTCACTGTAGATAAATTATACCAGTTCAGTCTCTTATCTTTGTCAGTCTACTCTCAGACTGAACATAGAGGAATATGCTTCCTCTGAATGAACAACAGTACTTACAAACGAGTCTTTTTCACGCTGACGTGCGACGCTATTTCGGTAGTGCGTCACAGATGAAATTCTATCCACAGAATTCTGGTCACTCAGACCATCACACACAATCTCTCTCACAAGGCTAATCCTTTGAGAGAGATTAAACAGGCCATAAACATTGGTGTGTATCTACACACATTGACACACCACTTGACACTCACTCAGCCAGAATTTCCTCTTTGACTGAGGGAAAACGTCTTGCGACGAATATTGGTCTAGGACTTCAGGGAAGATTGTTCCTTCTCTGTGAGATGGATTCTTCTCTTCACACACCGCCTTCACTAGACTTCAGGTGGTTGGGGAGAAAGCCTTGCAGGTTTTCTTCAACAGGTTCCTTCTCGCCCACTCATGGGGTTACTGTCCTTAGTACAGGATTCTTTAGAGAGATTCTTTTACGTGTTCTCACTGCACACGGAGTGTGGCGTTTCTCTTTACTTAGACATTCACGTCTCTTCAGCCCGCGGGCTCGGCACGCACTCCCTAACTCGCTCGCTCGCCGTGTAAATGAACCACAACACAACCCAGCCTCAGCCAATCAGATTGTCAGGAATAGCGTCGTTGTGCTAGTTACGTTGAAAATGGTCGTTGAGGCTGATTGCGCCAAACGTTGGGTTTTAAAAACCTGGACATAACCCAGACAGATAGTTCACAAAAGGTCAGACTGCTACGTCCAGCCAGTCTTGCATAGTTTTAAAACAAGGCAGAAAATGAGGACAACGGTTCGGCATTCCCAGACAACAGAGCAGGGGCCATAGCGCTTTTGTATTATTGAATTCCTATCCTGCCGACGATGCCAAAATGTAATGGAATAGTGGAGGGGGGGGGTGTATTTGGCTGTGGTGATCGGGGAAGAGTAGATGGAGGACGGGGAGAAGGAAAGGAAGGTGGAGGTTCTTGAATAATAGGAACAGCGTTCACAATTTCTTTACCCTTTATTGCTACTAACTAGACTAAAACAAAAAACACAATGGCAGACTCTTGCACTGTTGTTACATGTAGTGTAACATCACCGCAACCCCAACCAGACACCCAAGGCCATCATGGAATCTCAGGGTGCATCAAGGCACTTTACACAAAATATAGTTCCACCACAGAAGCACATCGATATCCTCTCCCCACCATGGTTAAGATGAAAAAAGGACTAAAGCCCGCCAAAAAATGTCTACAACGATCTCCTGGGACCAATTTACCCTTACATGTTCTTCCACTTGGACATGGAATCTCGAAATTATACTCCACTGTCTAAAAAAACAACACCCCATCTTATTACATTTAAATTCCATAGACGTTAATAACACCAGACAACATAACAGCTTGCACCCTAACAAATTTACAATGATATTTAGTTTCTTTACTTCTAACTAATTTAACAAAAAACAAGACAAGATGATATTCCTATTAACAACAGATAAGGGGTGGGGAGGGTGCAACATAATATTCTCTGGCACTGGATAAGAGACCAACCCCTGCGAGCAAGCTGAGGGAGGAAAGGAAGGAGAGAGAATTGCCTGTTGAATAGGCCTAACCCGTTGTCTGCTACAGAGCAGCTAAGAACATTATAGTCCACACATCAGCTTACAGGCTTCTGTGACAAACATCCACATTGTCACCCCTCAATCTCATAAAATTTGCAGCTCTTCTTCCTCTACTCCATTCCCAATGGGAAAAATGAAAAAGCACAGCAGCACAAGTAAAATCTCGCTCAGCCCTCCACTATAAACATAAAACACGTATCGATCAGCCTTCTACTATTATAAACATAAAATCGTGCAGGTCAGCCCTTGACAAGTAAAAACTATCGACCCGTAAAAATGTTCACACCAACCTTCCACCTTTGCCTGTTCTCTGCCTCTCTCTCTCTCTCTCTCTCTGCCCGTCTTCACTCGGAGTTGCTTCGTCCACCTCTTCTCTCTTCTCGACGTCTTCACTCGATCTGCATTGCTTCGTCTTCCGCTTCTCTCTTCTCCTCACCCAGCAGTTTCTAGGCAGACTCTTCAAAGTAGGCAACTTTTAGACAGACTCTTCAACGTAGGCAACTTCTAGGCATACTGACGGCAGACTCACGGCCCATTCAAGGCAGACTCATCTAGCTCCTCTCTCCTTTCCATGGGCAGACTGACGAAAGAACGACCTCTCCCCTCTCCTGGCAGTAGCAATGACCATACAGTAATGTATGGTCTTTGGCAGTAGGCAAACTCAATGCTAACTCTTTCCTTCGCTATCATAGCCATCGTCTCATAATTTACTCACGAACTCAGCATTATTCAGACCTCAGAGCAAACATCGCTCACCACCCCCGGGTCAGAATTCAATTTCTACTCACTCCAGAACCCTCATTGCAAAAACGCACACAGTCGCCGGACTACGAACCAGCAAAAACCAAGCCTATCTCAAGTAAGATATCTGGGAAACAACTTTCCCCATTACAGGTACAGATTCATTTGTGATTTTGTTTTCTTCATCAGAAATTAATTTTTTCAAACATTTTAATCACACCATCTATAGTCAGTCTGCTGATCATTTCACCACTGGTGAAAGAGCAGTGCAGATTTATCTGCTTCCAGTAAATATTCTGGTGAAGGAATTGGAATGTTTTCAACACCAATCTGCATTCATGCCCATTCAAAATTGGCATACAGAAAATTTTCACAAAAGGCCATTAGAATTATTCCACCATTCAAAAAGAACTTGGATACTGCTCACTGAAGAGACTACCATGTTATTTTCCAAACTAAAGGCAGCAAATACATTTATATTTTATAACAAGAGAATACATACATGTGTAAAATGTCCTTCATTCACCATGCCTCACAAAAACATCTATGAAAACTATGCTTGCAATGAAAGGAAAGAGCCCATGTGTAGGTCCTTGAAACTAAACCATGCAAAGCTACCACATCTCTTTCCAATTCATAGAATACCAAGGCACTTTTGGTAAGACAATCAGTGCATTAAACAGAATTCACTGAACCTAAAAAATTCCCTTAGCTAGCACTGTATTTTGATCTTTCCAACCATGTGTCATGTGCTTCATTAAAGTCTGAAATAATACCAAGGCCGAAAGTTTCCACTGAGGAGAAAATAGCTTACACTGACAAGACAAAGGCAGAACTTTACCGCCTCTCAGCTTTAGCAGGCTATGGAAGATCAATGACTGCACAATCATGACAGCTGGTTAGGATGACTACAAAATCATGACAGCTGGTTAGGATGACTACAAAACATGACAGCTGGTTAGGATGACTACAAAATCATGACAGCTGGTTAGGATGACTACAAAATCATGACAGCTGGTTAGGATGACTACAAAATCATGACAGCTGGTTAGGATGACTACAAAATCATGACAGCTGGTTAGGATGACTACAAAATCATGACAGCTGGTTAGGATGACTACAAAATCATGACAGCTGGTTAGGATGACTACAAAATCATGACAGCTGGTTAGGATGACTACAAAATCATGACAGCTGGTTAGGATGACTACAAAATCATGACAGCTGGTTAGGATGACTACAAAATCATGACAGCTGGTTAGGATGACTACAAAATCATGACAGCTGGTTAGGATGACTACAAAATCATGACAGCTGGTTAGGATGACTACAAAATCATGACAGCTGGTTAGGATGACTACAAAATCATGACAGCTGGTTAGGATGACTACAAAATCATGACAGCTGGTTAGGATGACTACAAAATCATGACAGCTGGTTAGGATGACTACAAAATCATGACAGCTGGTTAGGATGACTACAAAATCATGACAGCTGGTTAGGATGACTACAAAATCATGACAGCTGGTTAGGATGACTACAAAATCATGACAGCTGGTTAGGATGACTACAAAACATGACAGCTGGTTAGGATGACTACAAAATCATGACAGCTGGTTAGGATGACTACAAAACATGACAGCTGGTTAGGATGACTACAAAATCATGACAGCTGGTTAGGATGACTACAAAATCATGACAGCTGGTTAGGATGACTACAAAATCATGACAGCTGGTTAGGATGACTACAAAACATGACAGCTGGTTAGGATGACTACAAAACATGACAGCTGGTCACGATGTCACTATTTATTCGCCTCTTACAAATCGCATGGTGGGACGTTGTAGGTCTATTCTGACCCCAAACCCACAGGGGACATCTTGTAAGAATGAATAAATGAATGAAATTTTATGGTTTATCAGCCTTTGTGGGCTATGTATGAAAATGACTAGAGCTGGTTAGATTGAGAGCAAGTCAAATTTAGAGTTCCCTTGCTATTGCTCTTTACAAATCTCATAAGGGAGATGCAGTGAGCATTTTTATCTGCAATCCACAAGCAAGGGCAATGGGGAGCAAGCCAGCCCTAACTTGCATTCGGCAAGCACCCCCGGGCGTTCGGCTTTAACCATTAGGAGGGAGGGAGGAAGGGAGGGAGGAAGGGAGGGAGGGAGGGAGGGAGGGAGGGAGGGAGGGAGGGAGGGAGGGAGGGAGGGAGGGAGGAAGGGAGGGAGGGAGGGAGGGAGGGAGTGAGTTTTATGACCCATTAGCCTTTGAAGGCATTGTACGGGCATTTCTCATGATAACCTATTAAAGTAAGAGTGAGATCAAGTCAAGTTGCGATGTCCCTATTTATTTGCCTCTTACGAATTGTGTAGGGAGACGCAGTGGGTCTATTCTTGTAATCCCCAACCCACAGGGAGTATGGTAAGAAAAAATGGGTTACAGAACCCTGGGGCACTTACCCAGGGCAATGCATGGCTGATCTACTGCTTTGGGTGCATTCGTTTCAAGTGTTTCTCCAAACTTTTCCTCAGTGTACATCTGTAGCAACAATGAGGACATCCAAAGTCAAGCTTGTTTTCATGCACAATTTTGATGTGCTGTATTAGATTACTTTTGTAAGCAACGTTGAGCAAGCAAAAGTCACACTGATACTTCTTCAAGCCTTCATGAACAGCCCAAATATGTTCTTCGAGGTGAAATTTCCGAGCGTATTTGTGACCACAGTGTGGACAACAGTGGTTCCTGCAGTTGAAGTGAACAGTCTTGCAGTGGCGGTTCCTGGTGCCTCCCTGTCCAGCCCTGTACTGGCAGTGAGAACACTTGTACTTTCTCTTGCCTTCATGCACAGAGGCAATGTGAACTTTCAAGTTACATTTCTGAGCACACTTGTACTTACAATGGGGACATGCAAACGGCTTCAACTTCATGTGCACAGTCTCCACATGGCTTTTCAACCTACCTGGATGGCCAGTCTTGAAGGAACACTGGGAGCACTGGTGTCTTTTCTTGCCCCTGTGTACTATCTCAACATGCAGTCTGACCTTTGCCTTCTCAACCGATCTGTAGTCACAGACATCACACTTGTACTTCTTCACACCACGGTGCACAGCATCTACATGCCTGTCAATGGCACTCTTGGAGTAAGTCTTGTAGGGACAGTCTGAACAAGAGTACTCCTTCTTTCTCTTATCAGCAGGAGCTGGGAACTTGGCTATGGTGGATTTGGCCTGGTCATCATCAGCCAGATCTTTGTCTGCATCTCCAGATTTCCCTGAGCCCTCAACTCTGCCTGCTGCGGCCTCAGGATGGAACAAACTCCTCCCTGAGTTTCCTGGTTTGCTTGATGCCGACGGATGTTCTGGATGTCTTCCTTGTGCAGGCTCTGAGTGGCAGGTTCTGGTGATGGCGGTGTCCAGCCTTTCCAATGTGACCACTGGCTGTGGACACATTGGACCCAACTGGTCTCTCACTCTGCTGCTTAATATCAGCGAGTACCAAGGCAAATTTCCCCATGAAAGAAAGGGAATGGGTTTCTTATCATGGACATCTGTATCTTCTTCCATACTTACCAACAAAATAAACCAGTAGAGTCACAGGGCAAAACAAGGAAAGCAAAAGTCACAAGACAAACTACAGCACAATACCAGTTTGTAGATGGTCAGCACCATCTCATTTCAAGTGCTTTGAGCTCACTAAACTGTATGTATCAACACCACTCAGTCACTTAATAGCACAGCAGATGTGGACAAGATTGTTGAATTGTTCACTAAACAATCCTATGGCGTTGCTTCGCGAACGAAGATGAGACGATGCTGCTGTTCACATCCACCGCAGACAAGTTGGTGGCTGTAGAGGCCGATGCAGGACCGGCAAGCCCGACCACAGCGGCCGCAGGGGAAGATCTGACCAGAGTCTAGCACCTCGGTTTTTTTTTCTCCTCTGGCACTAAACAATACCAACACCACTCAGTTATTCAATAGCAGAGCAAATGACACACTGTGGACAGGATTGTTCTGGAGTCTCTCCAGGCCCTGGCTTTGCCAAAGGAAGGTATAGGTCCAGTCAGGACAGGTCAGGACTCCTGCAGTCCACTAGGGGCTTCAGCTCCACAGATTTGCACCCCAGGGAAGGAGGCAAGCAATGTCTGTCCTGTCCACAAGTCAGGAAATCCAACACTCCTGGGTGCATGCAGGCAGCAGTGCAACTGAAACACAGCAAAGCAACACTTATCCTTCACAAAATATTCTGCACTACATGTATAGGCTTTCCACTTCCTAGTTTTTCATCATTTGTGTGTGTGTGTGTTCGCGCGTAGTGTGTGTGTCACTGTGTGTGTGAAAATTCCGCAGCCAGGCGCCAAGTATGAGTCGTGATGTAAATATGGGACGGGTGAATGGCCGTAGACGCGCTGTCGTCACTTCCGCAGTTATTTGTAGAAGCCACGTGCTTTCAGCCATGTTTGTAGGAGGCAAGCGCTGTCTGCTAAGCTGTGCAACGGGAAACGATCCACCATGCCGACTTCTTGCTGCGTGATAGATTGTTTTAACAACCAACAAAAAGACAAATAAAGAGGAGTCAAACACTCCTACTACTTTATTATACCATCAGAGAAAACCAATCACGGTCCGAATGTGCAAAGGGTGACCGAAGCTAGATGAAGAGGATGGAATTTAAAGAAGATTTACAGAATGAATAGATCTGACCTTCGAGACAAACACCCGGCGAGAATGAGCAGACATCTCCCACGAATCCTGCTACGAAGAATCGATAGGCTTCCAAAGACCTATAATTCTTGCCGATGTTCCAAGTACAACAACTAAATAATTATGTCCACGGCACTCGTTGGCGGAATGTTCCTCAATTCCGGATCAAGTTGGTCCTTCGTCAGCTGGTATGGATGGATGGATGGATGGATGGATGGATGGATGGAGTTTTACGGCTTATCAACCTTTGTAGGCTATGTAAGGC
>JAWQFJ010007167.1:0-35292 GCA_034096865.1 Theodoxus fluviatilis | reverse complement strand
TCTATGGCAGTCAGAGCAATGGTCATTACAGAAGTCTCTATGGCAGTCAGAGCAATGGTCAGTACAAAAGTCTCTATGGCAGTCAGAGCATTGGTCAGTACAGAAGTCTCTATGGCATTCAGAGCATTGGTCAGTACAGAAGTCTCTATGGCAGTCAGAGCAATGGTCATTACAAAAGTCTCTATGGCAGTCAGAGCATTGGTCAGTACAGAAGTCTCTATGGCAGTCAGAGCAATGGTCAGTACAGTACAGTACAGTGCAGTACAGTACAGTAAATAAGTCTCTATGGCAGTCAGAGCAATGGTCAGCACAGGGGTCTCTATGGCAGTCAGAGCAATGGTCAGTATGGTGTACATTCCGATGACTGGAATGAAGGCAGTGCATCAGAGTGGTCAGCACAATTTAAACTGCAAGACAGTCAGGATCATGATATAAAATAGCACTAAAAAAAATTCTCTTTTTATTTTCCCCAAGAAAAGAGAATATACACATCAAACAGACATGGCACAAAGTTGGGGGAAAAGAGATACCGTGGGAGACACACACATAAACAAGACAAAACAAAACAAATCCCATATATGTACAGGAGCCAAATGCCTGTGACAACTGTAGACACATCATAATTTCAGAACTGTGAGAGGAAAAAGCAGATTACTTCCAACAAGAACATAAGTACATAATGAAGCATAATGCTTCTGCACCCATTTCAAAGCATCTGAGACTCACTACAACACTTCTGACTCCAGGCTAATCTCCGCTACCTTCTCTCTCTCCTCTCACTCACCCTCTGCTCCACTCTCGTCTGTCTCCAGGGAAGAGTCAGCCATCAGCTGCCGCTCCTGGCGACGCACCTCGGCAGTTTTGACCACGTGTGTGATGAGGAACACCATGCCACGGAACAGGTTGCTCTTGAAGGGCATGGGGCAGTCGGGGGGCACTGCAACAGGGGGGACAGGAGGCTGACAGAGGCAGATTCAGTGTGTGGTAGTTTCTCTGACCTTGTACTGAGAGACAACAGTTTCACTTCCTGGAGGAGCCACCTGATTGACTAGTTGATGTTGTCATGGTTCAAATCAAATGCATTACAAATGTATACTGGGGTATGAAAAGCAACTACCCAAAACAAAAAATTCCAAAACGTTATCTCCTCTTCCCTGTAGCAAGTTTATTTATTATAAGGAACATCTTTTCATTTACAGGCAAAATAGCTATTAAATTTTTTATAGCTCTATTCAAAATTTTGATATAAAGATTTATTTTTAATTTGGTTTGGTTCTATCTGACCTCATTGGTTGCTTCATTTATTTAATCTGTTTTGTTTGTTCATGTGTTGTTTGATAGTGTTATCAACAGCAGGCTGGCTGTCCAGCTAAAAATTGAAATCTCAACAATTATCAATACCAACACAAGACTAACTAACAACAAGCACCACAATAAGAGCAACAACAATAACAACAAGAACACTGCAACAACAGCAACACTGCAACGGCAATAACACTGCAACAACAGCAACACTGCAACAAGAACACTGCAACAACAGCAACACTGCAACAACAAGAAACACTACAACAAGAACACTGCAACAACAGCAACACTGCAACAACAAGAAACACTACAACAAGAACACTGCAACAACAGCAACACTGCAACAACAAGGAACACTACAACAAGAACACTGCAACAACAGCAACACTGCAACAAGAACACTGCAACAACAGCAACACTACAACAAGAACACTGCAACAACAGCAACACTACAACAAGAACACTGTAACAACAGCAACAACAGCAACACTGCAACAACAAGAACACTGCAACAACAGCAACACTGCAACAACAGCAACACTAACACAACAAGAACAGTGCAACGATATGAACACTGCAACGACAAGAATACTGCAACAACAGCAACACTGCAACAACAGCAACACTAATACAACAAGAACCTGCAACAACAGCAACACTGCAACAACAAGAAACACTACAACAACAAGAGCACTGCAATGACAAGAACACTGCAACGACAGCAACACCGCAATAAAAGCAACATTGCAACAACAGCAACACTGCCACAACACCAACAACAACACCAGAGTGCTTGCACCAACTCCTCTCACCTGGTCTTAATTTTCTAGGAGACCTTCGGGTGGTACTTGGTGAGTTCATTGCACCTCCCACCACATCCGTCCCTTGACGGTGTGACCCTGATAACACAGCAGAGATCATTAGTGGTTATGGATGAACTGCTCTCAAACAACATTTAAAAGGGGGACTTCGATGATTATAGATGACTCAAACAGCATTAAATGGGGGCTTGGATGATTTTGGATGACTATAATATTTTATGAAAGTAACAATAAAGCCCTGAATTGTGCAAACATTCCTTCAAAGACACACACACTGAGTCAATAGCACTGCTTTCAGTTAGTAACTTATGGTCAAAATACAAAAGGAACTCAACAAATAATCAATGTCACTTTGTCAGCCATGCTGATTAAAAAGGAAAATCACAAATAGCATGAAGTATTGAAGGAAAATAGGAACACCCATGAAATACCAGGCAGTAAAATCAACTTGATATCCTCATACAGAACAGTCTACAAACAATTTTCTACAGAAGTTTCCCACTAGAGAACAGATTCATCTCTTTGCAAAACTAAGTAGTAAGTAACAAACAAACAACAGTAATTTTATTTAAAATGTGAATTCCTAAATCTTTCCATGTTGCCATGAGTATAGCATTCTCATCACACTAAGCACATATCAACAGTGCCTCTATCTTCTATCACTACTGCTCCCCCTGTGGGTTCGGGGTAAGAATAGACCCACCGCTTCTCCCTACGTGATTTGTATGAGGCGAATAACTAGGGACACCGTGAATTGATACGAGTTTGCTCTAAACTGTTACTGATTTTCATGCTTAATGGCCTTCTATAGCCTACAAAGGCTGATAGGCAATAAAACACCATCAATCCATTCCAATCCAATCCAATTACTACTGTATTCACTTTGGAAAAAACCTAAACTAAGCTACTTGTTTCTTGGCAAACTTGTAAGAAAACCACTGCCACCACCAATATATACCGTGAAACCTGCCTGCTGCAACTATTATCATCGCCACCACTGTTTTTGCCTATGCAACTGTTGTAGATGACCTTGTTGTGGTGATCCTCATGGGAAACCAGACTATAATCTTATCCACTACTGGGTTTGGAGACATCCCTGGTCACTGAAGAACAGCATCCCCTGCACAGTCTGCAGCAGAAGTGGCAGCAGAGGACAATTCCTTGACCTCTGAGGTGACAGCTTTGCATCTCAATCGTCTGGCTGTTCTGACCTTACCTGAGGCAGCCTTGCTCCGCGGTCCAGCAGTCACTCCTGCACCAGCCCTAGATGTGGAGGCTACCGGTTCTGCTATTGGAGTTTCCTCGGCCTCTTCCTTTGTCTCTGATGGCTGGCGCTGAGCTCTGGTGGTCTTTGAGGTAGCAGGACTCCTGGTGCCAGCTGTCTTGGTGGTGGCACCAGTTCTGCTGGCCACCGTCTTGCCACGGGGTGTGGGAGTGCTTGTGGCTTTCGGTCCCCCCTCCCCCCCTTTTCCCCTTCGAGAGCGTCGGCCCGTCTCTGTGGCAGGGGGCTCAGCTTTGGGAGTGGAAGGCTCTGAACGTTTCCGCTTGTGGTCCACCAGGTTGTCTGCAGAGGAGAGAGCACAGATGGTGAGAAATGGAACTGCAGCATCAGTCCCCACAACAGTGACAACACGAAACCCAAAGTGACAAGTGACTTTTCTACTATGCAAAGTAAATGTCTCAACAAGTCATACTGGCACTGCTGGGTATAGGGACTATGACAGCAAATCATTGAGACTTTGGGAGCAGTGGTAGAGACATCAGAAGTAGAGGCAGTAGAAATACACATAGCAGAGGTAGAGAAAGTAGTGGTAGAGACAGAAGTAGTACAGACAGCAGTGGTAGAGACAGCAGAGGTACAGACAGCAGTGGTAGAGACAGCAGAGGTACAGACAGCAGTAGTAGAGACAGCAGAGGTAGTGACAGCAATGGTAGAGACATCAGTCAGTAATACAGACAGCAATAGTAGAGACAGCAGTGGTAGAGAAAGCAACTGTAGAGAATGCAGTGGTAGAGGACAGCAGAGATATAAACAGCAGTGGCACTGACAGCAGTGGTAGAGACAGCAGAGATACAAACAGCAGTGGCACTGACAGCAGTGGTAGAGACAGCAGTGGTAGAGACAGCAGTAGCAGAGACAGCACTGGAACAGACAGCAGTGGTAGAGACAGCAGAGGTAGAGATAGCAGTGGTAGACAGCAGTAGTAGAGACAGCAGTGATACTGTCAGCAGAGGTACAGACAGCAGTAGCAGAGACAGCACTGGTACAGACAGCAGTAGCAGAGACAGCACAGGTAGAGACAGCAGAGGTAGAGACAGCAGAGGTAGAGACAGCAGAGGTAGAGACAGCAGTGGTAGAGACAGCAGTGGTAGACAGCAGTGGTAGAGGACAGCAGTGGTAGAGGACAGCAGTGGTAGAGACAGCAGTGGTAGACAGCAGTGGTAGAGACAGCAGTGGTAGAGACAGCAGAGGTAGAGACAGCAGAGGTAGAGACAGCAGTGGTAGAGACAGCAGTGGTAGAGACAGCAGTGGTAGAGACAGCAGTGGTAGAGACAGCAGTGGTAGAGACAGCAGTGGTAGAGACAGCAGTGGTAGAGGACAGCAGAGGTAGAGGACAGCAGTGGTAGAGACAGCAGTGGTAGAGACAGCAGTGGTAGAGGACAGCAGTGGTAGAGACAGCAGAGGTAGAGACAGCAGTGGTAGAGACAGCAGTGGTAGAGACAGCAGTGGTAGAGACAGCAGTGGTAGAGACAGCAGTGGTAGAGGACAGCAGAGGTAGAGGACAGCAGTGGTAGAGACAGCAGTGGTAGAGACAGCAGAGGTAGAGACAGCAGTGGTAGAGACAGCAGTGGTAGAGACAGCAGTGGTAGAGACAGCAGTGGTAGAGACAGCAGTGGTAGAGACAGCAGTGGTAGAGGACAGCAGAGGTAGAGACAGCAGTGGTAGAGACAGCAGTGGTAGAGACAGCAGTGGTAGAGGACAGCAGAGGACAGCAGTGGTAGAGACAGCAGAGGTAGAGACAGCAGTGGTAGAGACAGCAGTGGTAGAGACAGCAGTGGTAGAGGACAGCAGAGGACAGCAGTGGTAGAGACAGCAGTGGTAGAGACAGCAGAGGTAGAGACAGCAGAGGTAGAGACAGCAGAGGTAGAGACAGCAGAGGTAGAGACAGCAGAGGTAGAGACAGCAGAGGTAGAGGACAGCAGTGGTAGAGACAGCAGTGGTAGAGACAGCAGTGGTAGAGGACAGCAGTGGTAGAGACAGCAGTGGTAGAGACAGCAGTGGTAGAGACAGCAGAGGTAGAGACAGCAGAGGTAGAGACAGCAGAGGTAGAGACAGCAGTGGTAGAGACAGCAGTGGTAGAGATGGCAGTGGTAGAGATGGCAATGGTAGAGTGACGGCAGCAAGGTTCAGGGCAAAAGCAGCAGAGATCAGTGTGGAGGAGACAGCTGTAGACTGTGTAAAGCCACAATGGAGGCCCCACCTAGAGAGACGTCTGCCAGGTGTACAGTGGTAGAGGAGACAACGGCATTGGAGGCTCGAAGCTCTTCATCACTCATCAGGCATTTGGCCTGGTCTTCAGTGAGGATTATGCTGTTCCCCTCACATCTGCCACAACACAGATGCATTGAGTCCCACACCTCCTGTCATCTCATGAGTACGAAATTCAGGGCATTGTTTCATGTGCTTGTATTACAGTTAAGAATGAGAGAAGTTCTCAGCAAATTGCCTTGGTATGATACAGCCCTGAGTAAGATGAAGTAGAACATAACATTAAATATAAATAATTTATAAATAAAGCTTCAATGTTTACATTCCATGATTCATTTTACATTGTATGACAAAATCTGAATCACTGACATCCACAATATTTTGAGAGAAACTTAGGATTTTCAGTTTCTCTGCAAGTAAATTTTTGTAGACATGTATGCAAATGCAAGGAATAACATTCATGGAAAGTCCATTCAGAAAGAACAAAGTCAGCATGTAGAGATGGCAACTCTAGAGAGACTTATTCAGAGAATTAGAAATGAGGCATCCAAATCTTACAAACTGGCCTATGTAGACAACTATTTTCATTTAACTGATTTTTTCTTATGACTGATGTAAGATTAACAAAATCGACCTTGAAACAACTGATAAAATTGACATAAAACATATGCACAGACATGCATGCATGCATATACACATGCATGCATGCACGCATGCATGCATATACACATGCATGCATGCACACACATATGCACAAACACATCCATGCACACACACTCACACACACACAAACTCACACACACACACACACACACACACACACACAAACTCACACACACACACACACACACACACACACACACACACACACACACACACACACACATCCATGCACAAACACATGTACAAACTCACACACACACAAACTCACACACACACATGCACATGCACACTCGCGCACGCACACACTCGCACGCACACACTCACACGCACACACTCGCACATGCGCACTCGCACACACACACACACACACACACACACACACACACACACTCACACACACAGAATCCAACCTCTGAATGGATCCATCATCCCTCTCCACTTGGTACACCACCCCCTCTTCCGTGTTGTCATGGCTGATGATGAGTGCAGGGTCAAAAAAGCCATCAGTGGACATGACCATCACACTCTGCCCCAGAGGCAGGCAACGGACAAGGAGGACATCTGCTGTTTTCACTGCACGCTTGTCTCCGTCGTCAAATTTGATGTGGAACCTTAGGAAAACATGCATCGCAGTATGACAGATGACATGATAGATGTGTTTACCTGGAGTGTTTATATGATGTTTCCAATGACATTATTGGATGTCAAATCAGTCAAAACATGTATCCTTTGCTTTGTAATTTCAAACATCATACCATGACAATGTTAAACTAAAAGCTGACCATTCATGATACAATCTCAACTATCATGACATGCAAACTACATTTCATGAGTTACAAACGTCATGTCCATTTACTTTTACATTTCTAGAATGTGAAAGTTATTTAAAAAAATTAATAACCAAGTAAAATTTAACACACGTCAGTATCCAGCTTTCTGTGCATCTAAAGGTGTATAGAAATCAAGAAGTTTATAGCTTAGATTAAAATCACAAACTTTTAAAAATCTTGAGTTAGGTTTAACTCACTTGATGGATGGATGGACAGTGTTTTACGGCCTATCAGCCTTGTAGGCTATGTAAGGCCATTTAGCACGAAAATCACTAGAACAGGCTAGTTTTTCGATGTCCCAAGCGTACCCATGTCTCATCACTCCTACATACACTTCACTGGCTCCCCATCTCTCAGAGGATAGATTATAAACTTGCTACTTTGTGCTTCAAGGCCATCGACAACACCGCACTACACGCTCTTACAGAAATTCTTGCAGTCTACACGCCCTCCAGATCTCTACGATCAGCTGCTGACTCTAGAATGCTTAAGGTCCCCCGCCGTAATAAGAAAAGTCAAGATAGCGTGCCTTCTCCTATATTGGACCTGTAACCTGGAATAGTCTCCCTCTCTCAGTCCGTCATTCTGACACTCTGCCCCAGTTCAAAAGTGCTCTACAGACCCACCTCTTCCGATCCGCCTTTCCCGCTGAGCTGCTTCGCCTTACTTGACCTGGCCTGCAAATGCTGTGTATATTGTATAGTTTGTTCTATTTGTTCTATTGGATCTTAGTTTGGGTTTTTTATGTGTGTAGTGTGTGAGTTTTTGTAGGAATGTGGTGTTGAGTGGTTGTATGAGTGTTGATTCTTTGGATTGTAAACGCCATGAGCTTGCCTGTCAAGGGAAGGTATGTGCGATGAATAAACTATTATAACAGTTTAGAGTAAACGCTAATCAAGTCACGGTGTCCCTAGTTATTCGCCTCTAACGAATCGCGTAGGGAGACGCGGTGGGTCAATACTTACCCCGAACCCACAGGGGCATAACTCACTGGAGACCCACTGCACAGACATGTATATATGCGGTGGCGCTCTGAAGCATTTCGTGAGATTACAAACATTTAGAGCTAGTTAGGGATTCACAGTTGAATTTTGATGTGAAAACTTCTTTTTTCCTTATGTTGATAATATCTTAGGCCAATCAGAGTGTTTCAATGGACATTTTGGGGGATTAAGACAAATAATAACGTGCGAGATGATTTGCAGCATCTCCAAAAAAGGAACCCTCTCACCGATTTTAGACATGCAGTTTGTGCAAACAGCGGCACTGCCGCATCACTTCCCTAAAGCTCACAGCGAAGGGGACAACTGCAAACACTTTACAGCCACACGAAGTAGACTGGAGGTAATCAGAGTACGAGTAATCCAAGTGCCAGTGATACGCGACAGCGCTTCGAAAAAGTCAAAAGAGGATGGAACGTGGCTGTCTGCTTGCTTTTTAGACATTGCAATCACGAGGCATTGGGAGTTACCTCCCTTTGCCCACGGGCTTCCTAGCTTTATGTCTCAAGCAATCGGATTGGCCGATGCAGGCAACCACGTGTGGGTAAGAATTATGCAAATTCTTTTTTCGAGGTTGCCTACTGGTAAGTATGGATGGAAAACTCAATATTACAGAAAGGATACTTCAATTTCTGCCTTGGTTGTGGTGGGTCCTGATGTTTATCTTTTCCATGCTGTTTGTTTTATGTCTTGTGACACGTCTTTCTTTTCTAAACATTAAAAAAGTAATGTTGCTGAAATGCTGCGACTCACGGGGAATTCCATGCCTGTAATATTGCATCTCCAATGAGTTAAGAGAGCTGATTGTCTGACAAACTATCTGGGAGATATGAAGCAGTCTTATTCCTAGGAGACTCACTTGTTCGGGTCCATGCTGACAATCACTCCAGGGTAGAAGAAACCATCCTTCCACTTGGCCATCACTCGACCACCTGGAATGAATGTCATGACTTCATCCTTTGGAAGCAAACTTGCAAACACATCAATCTTCTGAGCACACATGATAAGAAGGGGCACAATTTGTCTCCATTTGTTCATGCTTCATGTCAAATTTACTTACAAAAAAACACAAAAAAACCTAGGAACCACTGGAAATGGAGTTGACACTAATGTTGCTTCCCCTTCATGTAATTCAAATGTCTCTCTCGCAACAACAGCAACACTGGAATTAGTATAAGTTCATTCTAGACAAAAAATATATCAGGTAAAGGTGGGGTTTTATGTAGTGACTCATCACCAGTGTCTGGGTCTCAATCACTTTAAAGTTTACCCCCTGATCACAGGACAACTTGATCAATTCTTCATCCCCTTTTTTCATCACAGTAAGTGATGAAGATGGTGGAAAATGCTTATTCTCACCCTGAACATCAGTGCAAAGATTTATTAAAAATACACTTTGTTTCAGTGCATTACAAAGTGATTACCTCAAGAGTGTCTCAATCTTTTGGTGGTGCAGACAAACAGCATGATTTTTTTTAAACAACTTCATAACACAGAGCCAAAGCCACTCAGGTCACAGAAAGAATGTCATGGATTTCAGGTGAGTACCAAGTCCCACCCTCCAGAACCACATACGAGTGCTCTCACCTCCGTACTTCTCCGTCCCATCACCATTTCTATCTGCACTGTTATCTTTACATGTGTGCATTTTGGCCTCTCATGCCCTGAAGTCTTGAATCCTACAGAGATTGGATGGCAGTGAATTTGTAGATCATGTCTAGGCAATGTTGAGCCCTACTTACACCACATCAGGTCATTAGCCAACATGCTGCATGATTTGGCTTCTCCTCAAACAGCCAATTCTCTGTGCACCTACCCACTTCTGCCTTGCTGGCATAGGAGACGGCAGACTGTGCTCCTGATGTTTCAGGAACACTTTTTTTAGGCTTCTTTGCAGGAATGATGGGACTGCAACCAAGCAAAGATTAATGCAGCAGCAGCAAGCTACAATAGATGTGATGTCTACCAGATGCCTTTGCACTTTAGCCTCAAACTTATAAACAAAAACAACAGCTTATCCTGACCAAGGCCAAACCAGCTGATAGCAGACTTCTGCCAACACACACAAGGAAGTCATTTTCCTTCTTTGCAATGGTCAAGTCCAGCCTACACCTCATTAGACACACACACACACACACACACACACACACACACACACACACACACACACACACACACAAACCTATCATGCAAAAAAACCAACTATGAATGAACCAGACCCTAAATATGGCTGTAACTTTTATTATAGAATAAGTTCTTATGTTGACTTGGTGTTCTAAAGTTTGACTTCAGAACATTTGCACACTCTAGCTGGTGTCCTCTTAGAGGGCACTGTAACCATCATAAGAGGCTTGTTCAGGAGTATGAAGCGCTGCATGAGCACTTCATGTTGGCAAATGAGCGCTCTTTGCTTCTTGTGAACGCCAACAAATTTTGTGAAGTGCTTCACTTTTTAAAGGGAGGTAAATCTTCTGCACCACATGTTGTGTTGCCAGACACTGAAGATAGTGTTTTCTTTGCCACAGACATTGTTTATGCACGTTTAAATGTATTCTGCATGAATAAAGTCCACTACTGTGTCATCCTTACCTGCCATTACTCACGCATACAGGGCGCTTGGGGCAAATAAAGCCCGTTCCAGTTCCAAAATGGTATTTATGAGGGTTATTTTGAGTATTGATGGCCAGTGCGGGATTGAAGACAGCATTTTGAAAACCATGTGAATCATCTCGGATGCACGCTTCTCTGAGCTGCACAGTGCTGAGTGAAGCACGCCCCTAAATTGCCGTTCAGGAGTGAAGCGCGTTGAGCGCTTAGCAGTGCTGCGCCTTCTGAATAAGCTTAGAGTGTACTATCTTACCTAGGTGTCAAACTGTTTACTTTTAAGATGGTCTCCCCAAAGACTCTGAAACAACATGCAGGCACATCCAAACCACTGCCCCTACACTGTCAAGCTGACAATAATTTTGGCATAAAACACACAAATCTAGAACTGTTCCTTAAATGGCATTAGGAATTTCAACAGAGAACATGCAGACTCTGCGAATGAATCTTCTAAAAAGTAGCATGATAGCAAACTGTGGAAAAAGAGAAAGGGCCCGACTATCTTACCTGATTTCATCACTGTCAGAGTCGTGAACTTCCTTCTTGTCATCTTCTTTGGGGGTAAAAAAGTCAAATCTCATTCTACAAATTTCTAGTGATATAAATGGTAAGATGCAAAAACACAAAATATACAAAATAATTCATAAACAGACCAATTCAATTATCTGATTGAAAAATATTAGAGTTTTCAATCATGACCTAATTAAAAATGTGTTTATATATCCATTAATAATCTGTTTTTTAAAAATCTCCACATTGCCAGGAAAACAACAATTACATCATCTCTCATGCTGTCACCTGTTCAAAATACAACTTTTAATAAAAGTCATCATAATTAAAATGAAGTGTAACATTACCTGCATGGACGTACATGGGTAAATACTTTAAAATGTTACAGACTTAGCAGGCTGTAATGCACACTATTGTAAACTTGCAAAAATGTTTCCTTAAGATAAGCTTCCTCCTTGACTTGACATTTCCAGGCTTTCCTTAGCGCATGGCTTATATGGAGGCACCCCGTGGGCTCCTGTTTGTTCCTTTGGGTTTTTGGTTTGGTTTTTTGTAGGGGTGGGTGGGGTGGTGGGGTGGGGTGGGGGGGGGGGTGAGGGGGGGGGGATGGTGGTGTAGCATGTGTGTTGGTTGTGTGTGTGTGTGCACGTGTATTTGTGTGTGTACGCATGTGTGCATGTGTGTGTATATGTGTGTGTATGTTGTGTATGTGTGGGTATGCATGTGTGTGTATGTACATGAATAAATGTATACATGTGAACATATGTATGTGTGTGTGTGCACATGTGTGTGTATTTGTGCGTATGTTCAACAGTTTGTGTGTGTGTGTGTGTGTGTATGTATGAACATGTGTATGAGTATGTGTATCTGTGTGTGTGTGTGTATCTGTGTGTGTATGCATGTGCACATGAGTGTTTTAATACAAAACAATACAAAACACTAGTCTAATCTCCACCACAGCCTGTACCTCCACATCCCAGTCCTGACCTCACCTCCCATTATCAGTCGGCGACGCTTCCTCCCCGCAGGGCTTGCGCTGTTCTCAGAGTCTCCCTCCCTGCCATGTTTCCCCGAGGGCCTCTGGCCGCTGGACTGGAGGCCAGTCTTCCCGACAGAAAAGCCGTGGCTGCCTGCCGATGCCTGGCCCTCACTGGCAGAGGACACTTGGCGTCTTTGCACAGACGGAATTTCAGACCCCGATGATATTCTCTGCCTGGGCATCTGAAATGAGACAGATGAAAATGTATCAGTTTAACGAGAAAGGTGCAAGCTTTGTTAAATGTTTAAAGTAAAAAGTTCAGTTTGGAGTTGTAGCTGAAACATGTATATCATCTTACTCTAGTTAAAAGAAGTACCTTGCTCCCTATGTCATTTTTCATGTAATACAAACTGAATTAGGCGCAACTGAAAAAAAAATGCTGACATGTTCTAACAAGAAGGGCAAAGCCCATACTACTCACATGCTTGACCTTGACCTTTCTATGACCTTGACCTTCAGGTGACCTTCAAGGTCAAGGTCAAACAACTAAACCTACCAATGACATCATACACTAAGAAATGCTTTACACATTTTTCCTACCAAAATACATGTGACCTTGACCCAAGGTCAAGGTCATCCAAGGTCATGCAACACAAAGCTGTTAATTCAAGACATAGGAAGCACAATGGTGCTTATTGACACTTTCTACCATGAGATATGGTCACTTTTAGTGGTTCACTACCCCATTTTGGTAACATTTCATAAGGGTCAAAGTGACCTTGACCTTGATGATATGTGACCAAATGTGTCTCATGATGAAAGTATAACATGTGCCCCACATAATTATTAAGTTTGACACAGTTATCTTCCATAGTTCAGGGTCAGGGTCACTTCAAAATATGTATACAATCCAACTTTGAAGAGCTCCTGTGACCTTGACCTTGAAGCAAGGTCAACCAAACTGGTATCAAAAGATAGGGATTACTTTGCCCTATTTACCATTTATAGGTCAGGTATCCAATCTCAAAAACTTCAGAGAAAATTGAGAAAATGTGAAAAATGACTGTTTTTTAGACAACATTTATGGCTCCTGCGACCTTGACCTTGAAGCAAGGACAAGTCACTATGTATGTTTTTTGAGGCCCTGTCATCATACACCATCATGCCACATTTGGTATTGATAGACTTAATTGTCTCCAAGAAAAATCCAACGTTAAAGTTTTCGGACGCCCGGACGCCCGGACGGACGAAAAGGGTGAGTACATAGACTCACTTTTGCTTCGCATGTGAGTCAAAAAACCACTGCAGGAATTTCCATAACACTTTTACACACATTTCATGAACAATTCACTGAATATGCAATGCAACTTTCCTCATTAATCTTAGACTGGTCCAATTTGTTTTCCAAGCAGCTTCTAAATCTAAGGATTCTAGTAAATTTACATCTTTCAGGTCTCCTCTCCTGTCCTGATCACTGTCTATCAAAATCACTGAAAAATAACGTTCAAAACCAACTCTCTTAGAAAAGCAAGTTGTTGTTGTTGTTGTTGCGTACCTGGGCTAAACACTCCCAGGATCACCCAAGTGGGTGAGATGATTGCGTGTGTGACTGTTTTTGAACACCCCACCATATAGGCAGCCACACTCCGTCTTCAGGGGATTTGATCTCTGTCTCAAGAGAATGCCAGTTGTTATGTTAGGAGCTTACCACGGCTGAAGATAATCCCCACATAACAGTACAACATAACAACATTTTGCTGTAGCCTTGGTTTTTGGCTGGAGTCAACAAATAACAACAGCCTTTGCCCAAGGCACAAGAAAAGTAAATCATCTTCTACATTCTAAACAGCTGCTAAACCTAACATGAATGGACCAGATCACTATCAGGTTAAGATCACATAAAAATTTTCAGACAACACTTCAAGCTGTTATAACAATTCCCACCGAGACTATTTTCACCACAAACACAGCTAACACAAGCACATACCTGAGAACATGGGATATCTGATCCTGAAGACGTTGAAAGCCAACTGCCCTTCTGTCCTCCTTCTCTCACATCCTCACCAATGGCTGCAGCAGCTGCTGCTTCAGCACCAGAAGCTTTGTCTCCATGGTTACCAGAGCTGGGGGCAGCTCTCTGTGCTGGGGTGCTCACACCCAGACTGGTGGAACTTCTGGGGACAGTGCTGGCAGTGAAGGGAGGACCACCACCATTACTGCCACCATCACTATTGCCTCTGCCATGCTGCTGTGCTGCCCTCTCTTGGCTGGAGTCTGCTGCCTGCTTCCGCAGAGGACTGTGGCTGGTCGTCCTGGCAACACTGCTACTACCAGCCTGGAAGAGTCAGGTATGACAGCATGTGAACAGATGAAAGGAATGAAAGAAGTAGGGTAAATGGGTGAGGATGAAAGGGAGAAAGGTTGAAATAAGACCAGCCCTTGGAGGCTAGTCACTGAGGCTTGATAGATTAAGTGTAAGTCAAGATTTTGTTTCCCAAGTCATTTGTCTTCAATGAACTTTGTGGGGGGGGGATATGCAGTGTGTCTATTCTTTCTCCCTACCCACATGGGAAAGGGAGAGAGGAAGGCACATAAACGGACAGGGAGAGACAGTGAAAGACAGAAGAGTACATATTCTAGAGAGGGCATGTTAACACAAAATTCAGTACTCATCAATACTTTATATAATGCATCAGCAAGAACAAATTTTGGTGCCATTCTTTTCACTGTAAACTTAAATTCTACCCAAGTGCTTTAACCTTTAGAGCGCCGCCAATTTTCGTCATTGCTTTACCCCAGAGCCACAAATGTTATTATGTGTGGTCAAATTCGACACCATGTTTACTTAAAAAATCATCATTTATTACCTATTCAAGCTTTGAAGTAGATTTTTGGAGGGTGAGTAGAAAAATGGATGGCCTACATGGCGCAATTAATGAAAATGCCATAGAATGTTTTTTTCAGCTGCTACAAAATCATGGAACACAGACAACAACAAAAAACAAACAAATTCACTGTGTTTTCCTACACTCAACACTGCTCTATCTATTCAAGTGTGGTGGGGTACGGGCAATAATAGCCGGTTAACCTTTCCTTCACGTCAAACTGCTTCTCCTCCCGGTTCATCTAGCACTTCATGGTTTGAGGTTGCCAATGTTGTTGTCAATATTGCGATTCTCTTAGTTTTGTGACGTTGGATAGTTTTTGTGACGTTGAATGGTGGGACGGTTGAGGGGGATATGGCGTAAGAAGAGAGAAGAGGGAGATTCGTGAGAAGAAAAGGGAAAAGGGAGCGAAAACGGTTAGTGTCGTGTGCCCTTGGACGCTACGATAAACTAAGGTGAATAAACCACTTAGAAAAGTCACCGGTTCAACTTGTTATCTCGAATACCCATCCGCGCTTCAACACCGATTGCCATGCTCGACAATCACACGCCCTACCACACAAGAATACAACAGCTTTTGATGAAAATGCAAAAGTGCATAGTCTCCAACGAGTCTAAGTAATGGAGATACATCTGAAAATGTTTTAGGGTAAAACTAAAACAAAACAAAAAATCCTACAATTACTTATGCTAGGGAAGTCGGCCGAGTCATTTTCATCTGAATCAAGCTTCCGCTCCTCTCAGTCTCGATCTACTGACAACATCGGTCGAAGCACTGTTTTCCTACACTGCTCTATTTATTCAAGAATACAACAGGTTTTGAGTACTTGGAAATACATCTGAAAATGTTTTAGGGTAAAACAAAACAAAAAATCCTACAATTACTTATGCTAGGGAAGTCAGCCGAGCCATTTTCATCTGAATCAAGCTTCCGCTCCTTTCAGTCTAAACACCACAACAGATCGGTCAAAGCACATGCTTACCTCTCTATCCCTCCATCTCCCATCACAGCAATGTCAGTAAAGCCTTCGAATTCATATTCTGAGAGTCAGAATCGAAAAATAACTCCACAAGCGCTTCAACTTCTTCGTCAGTCGCCAAACTGGCAAAGAAAAAAGCCGGCGGCGCTCTAAAGGTTAAATGGGTACCTGCAATGCTTGAAAACTAAAACATGTCATATGACAGACAACAAATGATTTCACATGAAGATACGGGCACCTACATGTCAGGCAACACATGATTATCAAACAGCCAAATGCTAGCAGGATCTTTCATAAATCAAGATTTTTTCCATCCCAGGGACAGAACCATGGCACTGTGCCTCGCACATTGCCAAACCCCAAAGCATGCTTGTTTATCTCCACCTGTCAAAATACATGGTTTCAACAAGCAAGTAGAGGTTGAGGTGCTGACCATTCACCGATGCAAGAGAGGAGAGCACTGGGGGGTGGGCTGCCAGGAACTGGTATGTATTTTAGACAAATGATAGCAGGATCATCCATTCCAAACTGATATACAGAGCCATCTCACTTGAAGCTACAAAAATGCAATGGTAGCCGGGAGGCAGACTACCTTGCTAGAGGGGTCTTGTCGCTCATCCGGACTGGGAAAGAGGTCAGAGGTGCCAGAGGTGTGACCACTGCTGACCGCCGGAAATAGTTGACTGTCCACTTTGTCAATGGTGGACTGGTCAGGGGTGGTCAGTGCCTGGGCTTCCAAGGAGCTCCGGCTCTGAGGTCTTGATACAGCCTGGTGAGACAGGGACACTGAGATTGTCATGTAATCCAGAGCAGCATCACACAGCAAGCTTTTAAATCAATAAAATCATGTACAGTATTGCTGTGCATTCCCATATGACTTGATTGGTAAAAGAACAGTCACATGTCTGACAGCTGTGAAGCCTTCAGCTGTCAAGAGCATCATTTTCAGTGTGTGAATAACTGATCATAACTGACATATACAGCCATTTATAGTTTCATTCTGAACTGAAAACCCATTCATAGAGTACCAGTATTGGAAGAGGTAACAGGCTTCATAAACAACGATGACGCATGCATGCTTTAAGTTGTATACTGCATACTCTCATGAACAAAGACAAACACATACATGTGCATGCACACACACACACACACACACACACACACACACACACACACACACACACACACACACACACAAACACAAACACAAACACACAAACCTTCCTATGATTATATATTAACTCTTCCCTTACCAGGTTTATACAGAACACAACACAATTTATTTTCTGCAGAGAAACACACACCCGGTAGTGCTCTTTTGAGAGTGTTTTGTGCCTCTAGAAGAAGATACTACATGCATCATGTGGCATATCATTTTGAAGGAAAATGAATGCCCTACAAGACTAAAACAAAAAAACGTTAGTTGCCTTTAGCAAGACTGAGAAAGCATGCTTGAAATTACACACTTGTTTCAAAAACCAAGAAATAGGAGCATGCTGAATTTGAGCTTACCGAGCAATATCTTGGTAATGATCCCACTGATCCTTTCCAGAATTTCACCACACAATAATCATCCATTGGAAAATGTCCAGTCAAAATTTAAAATAAATATCTTTAACAGTTTTCTAGCACTGACATACAGAAGAGACGAACCGTCCATCACAATGACAGTCACTTCCTTCAGACATCTCGATCAAATCAATCACAATCAGTCCACGTTACACGTTCATCTAACGTTGTGAGAGACCTCTCTACTGCTGTAAAACCACATTAGGTCCGATAGGGAACACTATAAAGTGTGGATTATACAAAGAAACGAAGCAAAAAAGCTTTAGCGCAGAGCGATGCAGAACTTCCGGGATGTTCTCAGACATTTCGATCAAAACAATCACAATCGGTCCACAAAAGTCCCATTAAACCTCACGCTCTGCGTTAGACCTTCATCTAACGTTGTGGGAGAGCTCTCTACTGCTCTAAAACCACATTGGGTCCGATAGGGAACACTAGAAAGTGTGGATTATACAAAGAAACAAAGCGAAGTAGCTTTGGCGCAGCGTGCGGCGGGTGGGAGGCAACTGAATGAGCTTTGGCGCACAGTGCGGCGAATGGGACGAGAAGAGTTAAGAAAAGAAAAAAATGTTGCACTCATTATGGGCTAGAGCAAACACATACAGAACACAACAAAACCTACTATGTTAAACTGAATTAACTCCTCCCCTATTTTTTTCACATCTGGTCAGTACTTCCATAACAGTTAAACGCAATGAAAAAGCTAGTATTCTGGGCTACTATAACCTATCATCTGCATTTCAAAGTCTTCACCCCCATCCACACCTACAGAGAAAGAGACACGCTGAAGCATCTGAATCCCACCTGAGTATGGACATCACTGTCTCGGCGCCAGGATCCAGCTGCCACTTGTTCTGAGAGGCGCCTACTGGTGGTGGTGGCCTGGGGGTGTGAGGTCACAGAGATAGATGTCTGGGAGGGCGCCACCGCCTCAAGACTGCCCAGTGTGCTGCCCTTGGAATCAGAGCTGAAAGTGCGGGACGACCTGAGGGGAACAATGAAGACAGCTTCATCTGAGTGTGGAAAACAAAGACAAAAAGACAGCTACTTCACTGAAATGTATGTGGAGCCAGGGGTTAAAACAAGCAGCATGATAATGAGGGGGAAAATAAATAAAAGCCTTGGCTGATTAGATTTGCAGACCTGCCAAGTGCTACGATTTAGGCGTAGCATGCTACGATTTCGACATGCTTGCTACGCTGCTACGCTCGTCCGTAAAAACTAAGATTTTTCCGCGTGCCAGCCTCGAACTGAACTTTCGACCTTTTGACCACCACGTAGCCCCCCCCCCCCCCCCCCCCCGCTTCACGCTGCCGGTTGAGCGCCGCCACAGCCTTTCTCCACCCCACCCACCCCCCCCCCGCTTCATGCCGCCGGTTG
The DNA here is from genome assembly GCA_034096865.1 of Theodoxus fluviatilis. NCBI lineage: Eukaryota > Metazoa > Mollusca > Gastropoda > Cycloneritida > Neritidae > Theodoxus > Theodoxus fluviatilis. The sequence goes on along the minus strand of JAWQFJ010007167.1, from coordinate 16,275 downwards.
AGTGCCGCCACAGCCTTTCTCCACCCCACCCACCCCAGCTTCAAGCCGACGGTTGAGTGCCTTCACAGCCTCCCCCCCCCACACCTATATCTTAAATGATACTCCTGAAAGCTCTGGATGCTACTCTTTAGCATGTTGGTGGGTTGGCAGGTCTGGATTTGCAAAAGCTAAATTAAACTCATGACGATGATCCCGACAGGAAACTTAAGATACCCACACTAGCGTGTCTGCACATACACATACTCACACACACACACACACACACAGAGTCACACAGAGTCACACACATACACACACACAACACACATACACACACACACACACACACACACAACACACACACACACACACACACACACACACCACACACCAAACACACATGACAACAAAGACATCTCCATGCACCACCACCACCAGCACCATGACAAAACAACAAAAGCAACAAGAACAACAACACCACCATCACAGGAAGAATCTTTCCAGTGGCTGACACTTACAGAGAGCTGACATCACCCATGTCACCCGACGTAAGAGTGCTGACACTGCGGGAGGGGGAGGGCAGTGGTGACAGGTAGTTCTTCTCATGAGTTGTCTTCGTAGATATTACAACTGGATCATCCTGCTCCTGCAAACCAAAACATGTCTTGTCAACAGCTCAGTGCAGTTAAAAAAGAACTGACACTTTGATAAATTAAATAGAAACTACACATTCCTGAAATCATGAGCATTAAACAACAATATAACTATGTTTGATTGATGTATTCAACACTTAGGCTGACATACTTGATGATTTAAGGGAATTTACAACAAGTAACCAAAATAATTGCTCCCGGCATAACATGATTAAAATTATTTATAAGTGTTAGTAATCCACTTATGATATCCTATTAGTTAATATAGACCTTTTTCTTTGTTTACAATGATTGCTGATCATACAAAGGTTGTTCATTAAAATTTGATGGAGGGGAGAAAGTTCGTACATTTATTTTTCAGTCATATTGCTATAACACATGAACAACTAAGCCTTCAGCAATCAAATTTTGTCTGAATTTACCTTGCAGTGACTTTGTATTCTGTATGAAATTTCATTAGCATAGCTTTCATACTTGCAGAGCAATAATTTATTTTCTATTAATCTGTTCTTGTACGCCATGTCCCCCCCTTAAGAGTGTGAATGCGTTACGGTTCAGTGATTATTTAATTTCTATATTGTTTGAGGCATTCGCTAGGTTGAAGTTTTGGCGGGAACATGCCTGAACTTTGCCATTTGAGATCGGCTTGAGCCGGTTGTTCACTGAATTAAAGATGATGCAATCATGATTTGATTGCTTGAGGTTGGTGGCGCATGCGCTGTGGGTGACTTTTCAGTCTGAAAGCGCTGAAAAATTTAGTTCAGTTGACTCGAAGAATATCAACGACAGCAGCTCCGTGTTGCTGGGACAACACGTTAAGAAAAGTCTTCCAATCTTCCCCTTGGCCCTATGAAAGAAGTGCCAGAGAAGACCATCGTTTCCCGATTTGAAGAATTCCCGCCTCACCAAGACTCTGAATCAAGTTTGTCACCTGAAAAGTTCGTCGTGGTGCACTTGGAAATTTCGTGCTTGTTCGAGCAAGTGTGCGAGCCCGCCGTGTCTATGGCCTTTTTCCTCTTGACTCGAGGGAGAGCCTTGAGAGAGAGTGTGCTTGTGAATGCCCATTCCTGAGTGGATATCATTTTTGGGTAGAGGTTTTCTTTGATGGAGATCCGAGAACAGTTTTCGCCTATTTGCTTGAACTTATGAGTAACTTGAGTCAATTTTGGTTTCGGGTCAGTGGAATAACCCTCTACCATTTCAGTCAATGAGTAGACTGACAGAATTGATAGATTTTTTAAATTCTTATTACATTGACTGTGATTCTGCCATTATTGAGTTCTATTAAATTCAATCATCGTGAATGAAAATTGAGGTTGTGTTATAAGTGTAGATTGAGAGAGAGTGAATTAATTATTGCCCCCTTCCACTAGTAAAACCCCTAGACACGGAAGCCGAAAGATTCACAGATTGAAAAGTGTATGTATGAGTGTGGAGGGAGGTGATAGAATGTCAGAGGCCCAAATAACCGATACTCAGTAAATGGAATGGATGGTTGGATGGATGGATGCAGTTTGATGGCCTATCAGCCTGTGTGGGCTCTGTAAGGTCATTGAGCATGAAAATCACGAGAATAGTTCAGAGTAAGTGCAAATCAAATCACAATGTCCCTAGTTATTCGCCTCAAATGAATGGCATAGGGAGACGCAGTGGGTCTATTCTGACCCCCAACCCACAGGGGGCACTCAGTAAATGGGTAAACAAGAAGGGCAAAGCCCATACGACTCACATGCTTGACCTTGACCTTTCTATGACCTTGACCTTCAGGTGACCTTCAAGGTCAAGGTCAAACAACTAAACCTACCAATGACATCATACACAAAGAAATGCTTTACACATTTTTCCTACCAAAATACACGTGACCTTGACCCAAGGTCAAGGTCATCCAAGGTCATGCAACACAAAGCTGTTAATTCAAGACATAGGAAGCACAATGGTGCTTATTGGCACTTTCTATCATGAGATATAGTCACTTTTAGTGGTTCACTACCCCATTTTGGCCACATTTCATAAGGGTCAAAGTGACCTTGACCTTGATGATATGTGAACAAATGTGTCTCATGATGAAAGTATAACATGTGCCCCACATAATTATTAAGTTTGAAACAGTTATCTTCCATAGTTCAGGGTCAAGGTCACTTCAAAATATGTATACAATCCAACTTTGAAGAGCTCCTGTGACCTTGACCTTGAAGCAAGGTCAACCAAACTGGTATCAAAAGATAGGGCTTGCTTTGACCTATATACCACTTGTAGCTAAGGTCGCCATTCTCAATAACGTGGGAGAAAATTGGGAAAATGTGAAAAATGACTGTTTTTGAGACCACATTTATGGCTCCTGTGACCTTGACCTTGAAGCAAGGTCAAGTCACTATGTATGTTTTTTGAGGCCTTGTCATCATACACCATCATGCCACATTTGGTGTTGATAGACTTAATAGTCTCCGAGAAAAATCCAACGTTTAAGTTTTTTACGCCCGGACGGACGGACGGACGGACGGACGGACGGACGCCCGGACGACACGGCTCAGTACATAGACTCACTTTTGCTTCGCATGTGAGTCAAAAACCTGTAGTCAGGGCTTATTACAGCTGGGATATAGGAATTAGTTATATCATGCCAAAGTTTTTCATTCAGCAGCTAGCCTAGCTTTGTGCTGTTAAGATGTTCAACAGTCAAATGCATAATTATTCTACTGCAGGCTTTTTTCCAGATGCAGACATGCTCCAATTGCGAATTGATTAAAACCAGCTAAAGAGCTAATCAGTACATTATTTTGACATCATCTTGAAAAATAATAAATAAATAAATAAATAAATAAATAAATAAATAAATAAATAAATAAATAAATAAATAAATAAATAAATAAATAAATAAATAAATAAATAAATAAATAAATAAATAAATTAATTAATTAATAAATAAATAAATAAATAAATAAATTTTAAAAAAAGTTCTCATCTTCCCACAACAACATAAACATCAGGTCAGATTGCTCACCTCTTTGGTCTCAGAGCTGATGATAGAGCCGTCCTTCATGCGGGTGCGGACGCGGTGGATGGTTCGGAAGACAACTTTCTTGACCACCTCCTTCACCACCACCTCCTCCAAAACTTGGTCCGATTCCTGGGAACTGCCTATGGCGGGCCGGTACTCCTGGACGGACAGACAGACAGAGAGCAGTCATCAGCAGTGCATAGGAACACAAACGTTGTTTACTTTTCAACCAAGAGCATGGAAACAGTTTGGGTGCACCTTTAATTAACCTCTGCTTGCCGAAGAGAAGCATGCAATGCAAGAAGAGTAGCATTTGTTAAAGGGTCGCTCTCCAATTGCCTGCATGACAGTCTGGTACAATGTCCGCCTGGCTACACCGTTCTGCTAGGGGCAATTGCGGTCACTCATAGACTGGTCAATGTCCATTTTGTCCTGTGTGTGGTTTCTCATGTTTATGATACGGGGATGGGGGTGGGGTGGGTGGGGGTGGGGTGGGGGGGATGGGGGGAAATCACTGACAGCAGTAATAGTAAAATAAAGGGCAAGCAAAAACCATCACACTCAATGCAACATACATGGAAAAAAAAGACCATGAATGCATGGGAATATGATTTCCAAATATAAATAGAACCTTTACACAAAAACATACACAGCATGCATATCATTTTTGTTTAAATCATGCAAACACACATATACACACACATATACACAAACACTCACAAACGCACACACACAAACTCACAGACACAAAAACACATACACACACATACAAACACAAACACACACACACATATACAAGTATACACACATGCATACACATTGCAGAGACAAAGAGGGAGGCCAGGAAGAGAGATTCACTACGTACCTGCTGGGTGGACCCCTGTCGTTGTGACAACACAGGAAGGGGTTGCTGTGAAGGGGGCTGGGTGTCAGGGAAGATCACCTGTGTGGAAGTCTGGGATTTAAGAGGGGACATAAGACCCACTCTGGGGGGGGATGAAGGGGGTGGGGTGCCCATCCTGAAGTGGACTGCCTTCACAGGGCCTGCAAGGAAAGGGCAGGTTGAACATGAATCCTGATTTTACAGCCTGGCACTGACTCCCTGTCTAATAATTGTCAGATTTTTAGACAAGATGGAAGGGTGGGGAAATTCCTGTAAATACTTTTTTTGTTTTTGCTTTGGAACGTTGTAGATGTTGCACCAAAGCTAACGCAGTCACACAGAAGGGTAGGTGAATGATACTTGGTGAACATCTATGATGCACCTACCCCACCCTCTGTGTGACTGCGTTAGCTTTATTGCAACATCTACAACGTGCCAAGGCAAAAAAAAAAAATATTTTACAGGAACTTTCCCTCCCCTCCATCTTGTCTAGAATATACACCAGTTCCTGGCAGCCCACCCGTCAGTGCTCTCCCCTCTTGCATGAGTACACAGTCACAGTTCCTGGCAGCCCACCCGTCAGTGCTCTCCCCTCTTGCATGAGTACATGGTCAGACCCTCAGCCTCCACTTGCTTGTTAAAACCATGTCTTTATAGACAGGCGGGGATAGGCAAGTTTGCTTTGGGATTTGCTGATGTGCGAGGTGCAGTGCCATGGTTCTATCAGTGAGACGGGAAAAATCTGGGTTTATTCAAATATCTTAACAATAGTCAGCTGTGATCTACCAGTTGCATACTTCTGTTTTACTCTCATAGAAATCCAGTATTCAAGTGAGAAAGGAAATCCAGTCACAGTTTCCTATTATCTCAAGGACTTGCCTGATTCATTCCTCTTAGCTGACTCACTTCAATGTGAATGAAGTCCCCAAATCGAGAATACAATTCTTGGATGCACACAACACAATGCCATCTCATTTGAGTGCAGAGCACTATTTTTAACCCATCTTAAAAGACAATCCCAAGGTGGTTCAACTCTTCAGGCCTTACAAACAGTGTTCAGTGCTATTCCAAGACAGTGATATTGTGTTAAGCAATCTTTTTTCTTAACTGCTACAGAGGCAGAACCTCTGTTTGGAAAAAGGTATAGGGCTCTAGGGAGAAATTGACTGTTATAGCATTTCCAAGCAATACAGTTAACCACTGCCTTTAGTGAAAGTTTATTATTCAGCTTTTTTCATAATTCCAGAGAGTGTGCTTGATTTATGACACAAATGATCTAGCAATTAAAACAATTCTACTTTTTTCTTTGTAGTACTATTTAAATCCATATCAAATGTGAGTCTGGGCAGCATATGATAACTTCAATTTGACATTAGGTCTTCCACAAATATGCAATCCTAAAATAAAAAAGGAAATAAAAAAGAACATTGCTTACAAACATGAGAGAAATGAATGAAAGTTGCAATCTGAACTTCAGAAAAGAAATATACACAACAATGTTTAAACAGATATGAAGCAGGAACAGGAGGAAGACTGCAACCAACAACAAAAATTTGTCAACCAAAGAAAAGGCAGCATGGGAAGATTGTCCAACAAGTCTCAAACATTACTTCTTTGGAAGGGGCGAGCCGAGACAGCAGGGACCACGCTGCCCATCCCTGTAGATGTAGAGCCCGTTTCCATGGCAACTTCTCCCTCTGTGGCCTCCCGCCGCTGCAGCTTTGTGAATCGAGGGACGATGGAACTACGAGTGGGAGGGGGCTGCATGGCTTGCTCAGCACCTGAGGATGATGATGTCCCGCCACGGCCCAAACTGAGTGCTCTCCCCCTGCCCCGCCCGCGCCCTCGCCGCTTCTTGGTGGAGGTGGGAGTGAGGTGCAGGGCAGATGACTTCTGCTGGAAGCACAAGAGAAATTGATTCCACCACTTGTTATACTGCTGCCCCTCACTGAGTAACTGGAATGGACCCTCAATAAAACCCGCAGCCAAGGATCCAACTGGTCAGAGTGACCTGGAGCAGCTCCAGCCCTGCGTAGCACAACGCACACACACACACACACACACACACACACACACAAACACACACACACACACACACACACACACACACACACACACACACACACACACACACACACAAACACACACACACACTCACACACACTCACAAGTTACCATGACCACAACTATTTGAGGGGGGGGGGGGGGATCATACACGACTACACATGCACAAATCACAGACACACACAAAAAACACACACACAAATCAATCACACACTCACACACACATGTGCACGCATACACACACACACACACAAAACCACCTCCACCAAAAGTATTTCAAACTTCTAACATCTGGCCCTCATTACCAGCCATCAGCAGTGTACCTGGGCTGCAGATGACACAGCAGCTGACTTTCCAGATTTCCCAGACTTCAGGTGCCTTGCCCCAGCACTGGTCTTGGGTTTCTGGGCAGGGGCTGAGGTGGAGGCAGCTTGGGACTCCGTGTCCTGGAAGACAAGGTGCGGCATCCCTCTGGAAGGCTCCTGGGAACCCTCCTCTGGTGGTGCTCCAGCTCTTGAGGTGGAGGGAATGGGTTCCTGCCCTGCCGTGTATGTGGACTGCTGCTGCTGTTGCAGAGGCAGTTGCTGGCTGGTTTTCTGTGATGGCTTGTCATGGTCTCCTCCTCCTTTCTCCTCTGTCTCTGTCCCACAGCCAACACCCTGACTGAGGGCTCTGGGGAGCAGAGAGACAGAGCTTTGGTTTATTTTTCCAAGATGAACATGTGTTCAAATGTATTTCAGACAAATGTGACTCTACACCCTACACTTCTTTTGTACGATGGAAGAGATGAAGCAAACATTTATCTGCTACACTCTGCACTTGGTAGTATCATGGTTTAAAAAGAAGAAGAAGAAGGAGAAGGAGAAGGAGAAGGAGAAGAAGAAGAAGGAGAAGGAGAAGGAGAAGGAGAAGAAGAAGAAGAAGAAGAAGAAGAAGAAGAAGAAGAAGAAGAAGAAGAAGAAGAAGAAGAAGAAGAAGAAGAAGAAGAAGAAGAAGAAGAAGAAGAAGAAGAAGAAGAAGAAGAATCGGGAGGCATGCACGTAGAAGCAAAGCAGAACCGAAACAGGGGAAGGGCAGAGAGGTGCGTGGGTGGGTTCCTGACAATGACCGACCAGGCAGGGACCCACAGGGCAGCCGCTAACAATAGCCCAGGCAAGGACGGGGAGGGGGGTAATTATGGAGAGTGGTTCATTAGCCGAGGATAGGGGGTTGGGAAGAGATAGCAGCGGAGATGGGGGAGGGCAGAGAGGTGCGTGGGTGGGTTCCGGACAACAACCCGACCGGGCAGGGACCCACAGGGCAGCCGCGAACAATAGCCCAGACAAGGACGGGGAGGGGTAATTATGGAGAGTGGTTCGTTAGCCGAGGATAAGGGGTTGGGTAGAGATAGCAGCGGAGATAATGAGCACAGCAGATGTAAAACACACTTGGTGATAGGTGCACCTTATGACATGAACACAGTAGATGTACAATGCACTCGGTGATAATAATAGGTGCACCTCATCACAGAAAGATAGATAGATAGATAAAGAGAGAGAGAGAGAGAGAGAGAGAGAGAGAGAGAGAGAGAGAGAGAGAGAGAGAGAGAGAGAGAGAGAGAGAGAGAGAGAGAGAGAGAGAGAGAGAGAGAGAGAGAGAGAGAGAGAGAGAGAGAGAGAGAGAGAGAGAGAGAGAGAGAGAGAGAGAGAGAGAGAGAGAGAGAGAGAGAGAGAGAGAGAGAGAGAGAGAGAGAGATTTTTATTTTCTTTCCTCTTTTATTTTGGTGTGCCAATAGTCTAATTTCAGAGATATGCAGACCTGCCAACCCACCATCATACCAGTTTTTATGGACAAGCGTAGCAGCGTAGCAGGCATGTCGAAAGCGTAGCATGCTACGCCTAAAGCGTAGTATTTGGCAGGTCTGGATATGCACAGGCAGGGGTTGCAGCTGTGGCTCTGACCATATTTTCTCTAACAGTAACACCAGTGTTCTAGTCCACTTTGCTCTAACAGAAACACCAGTGTTCTAGTCCACTTTGCTAACAATGAACCATTTTGTGATGGCAAAAGATACAAACAAAACATTCAGTCAGGCATGTCATGAACAGCACATCGCATTGCAAGGATAATCATTTTTGTTTTGAAACAAGTCTTTATTTCTGACATAATGAACCATTATACTAGCGACAAAATAGAGATCCATTTTGAATTAATTTATTTAAAGATACCCCAAAAACAACAGCACTTCCTTGTTCAAAAGACAGTAGTAAGACTGCCAGGGAAACAAATTCCTTCCCTATGGCACATGCCTACCTTGTAGCAACACTGCCTTGGGGTAGTTCTGTCCTCTCAGACTGGACATGCTGCTGCCCTCCTGGTCTTGGAGGCTGCTGGGACGGTCCTGCAGCCTCCTGGAGCTCCTCTTCCTGTAGAACTGCAGCTGTCTGGCTGGGCAGACTCCACCCAGCATCCTCTGTCTGTGTAAACATCACCTCAGCAGCTTTGCCTGCCTCCTGATCAAGGGGCTCATCTGTTGTCATCGGCTGGTCAGCTCTTATCAGAGACTGCGATGGAGCTCCCAAGGCCCCTGCTGGCTTCTGTGCTTGACTGCTGCTGGGGTTTTGCTGTGAGGACTGCTGGCTGACTGGCTTGCCTGTTTTGCTTTGAGTGGACTTGGAGCGTCCTTCTGAGTTGGCTGTAACATGCAAGAACAAGGTTGTTTTTGAGAGAGAGAGAGAGAGAGAGAGAGAGAGAGAGAGAGAGAGAGAGAGAGAGAGAGAGAGAGAGAGAGAGAGAGAGAGAGAGAGAGAGAGAGAGACACAGAGAGAGAGAGAGAGAGAGAGAGAGAGAGAGAGAGAGAGAGAGAGAGAGAGAGAGAGAGAGAGAGAGAGAGAGAGAGAGAGAGAGAGAGAGAGAGAGAGACAGAGAGAGAGAGAGAGAGAGAGAGAGAGAGAGAGAGAGAGAGAGAGACAGAGAGAGAGAGAGAGAGACAGAGAGAGAGAGAGAGAGAGAGAGAGAGAGAGAGAGAGAGAGAGAGAGAGAGAGAGAGAGAGAGAGAGAGACAGACAGAGACAGACAGACAGAGAGAGAGACAGACAGACAGACAGAGACAGACAGAGACAGAGAAAATATGTTGAGGCATATTATCAGTCATGAAGTTTTTCTTCTGTATAAACAATGAAGGAGAAATGTGCAAAATGTGTGACAGATAAGCCATTTTTTTCAGTGCACTGGTGTAAACTGAAAGAGAAAGAGAAACTGAAGGTAGAACTGAAGTACATGAGCACATTTTGAATGATCATAAACTATGTAACTGGTAAGGGAAGAGTTAATGCATTTGAGCATAGAATACATGCACTGACACCAATGCATACAGCGTTCCACTGTCCACTACTTATATACAGACACCATTCCATCATCTTAGGAGAATATTGCATGATCACTGTGGAAGGAAGTGACAGAGCAGACAGTGAATCAGTGAATGAATAAAACAAAGTCCTAACACCAGGACAAAGTTTTTTTTTCTAAGAAACAGAAGAAGGTGTCCTTTACATTGGAAATATGACATGCTCACTATGCAAAGTTAATGCTATCTAAAAGCAAGTTTTTTAACCTGCTTAATACATCTGATTTTGTTTTGCATTATGTTTGAACCATCTTTTTTTTCTTCTTCTGGAACGTTGGTCATGTCAACATACAACAACAAGCAGGTGTGGTTTACTGAGACAAGATGCAAACTGCATTTGGTACTGTACCTTCATCACTGGGCTGCGTTTCCATCTGGTGGATTGAGATGCTTCCTGCCGTCTCCAAGTTGCTACCCACACAGTAGACGTCGGTGTCTTCCTCCTCTATCTCAATCACCTCCTCTTCCTTGCTGTCTTTCCTCTCCTCCTTCTCTTGTTCTTTCCTTTCTTCATGCTCCTTTTCCACTTCAATCTCCTCCACTTTTTCTTCCTCCTCTGACTCCATGAGGAAAGCAGCAGCCGACCTTGACTTCTTCTTTTTCTCTGGATCCTGAAAGTGAACAATTCACAAAGAATTAGTCAACAGTGTCAGGATTGTTTTGACAAAATTACCTAAATCAAGAGTAACATGATAAATTAAATAAATTAAAACATGCTGTTATCAAGTGATAAAACTAACCCCAAATCACGCCATGTCAAAGCTCTTACCTGCATTTACATGCAACTGTTTCTTGTCCTCCAGCAGTTGAGAATCCAACCACATATGTGACTCTCCATCGCTAAATGAGTCGGTTGCGCAGTCGGGTCATTTTGCGCAAACCGCCCACAAAGGAGGTGGGGGTTGTAGTGGTCGACTTCGAGATTTTGGTTTTTTTTGCTTCTCTAGTCCCTTTTTCATTGTATGAGTAAGTTTCTTGTTTGAAATCAACATGTAAGAGTATGCTTTATGATGTTTTTTGAGTGTGGTGGTAAATCATTTACAAGAAAACGTCCGCAAACCGATCGTCAACAACAAGCATTTTCTCAAAGTTTTGTAGTCACCACTGCGACAGATCGACGGGGGAATACCCTAGGCTGCCAACCAAAGCCAAAAACCACTGCTTCATCTCTGTGGCAAATTGCATGAGTCCAGAATAAGCGTTGCTAGGGGAAAATGGGGAATAATGTATGTAAACTTAAAACACGTTTTTCTCAAAAAGCGTATTTTTAGGGTGTCGATATTCAAAGTCATGTGAAATCGTGTAGGATAGTCATATGGTCATGATTATTGCACCATTGAGAAGCTTGTTGTGTGCTTTTTTTTAAAAACATACAGATATCAAACTGTTCCAAATGCAACGAGTGACTCATTTTGTGATGGAGGGTCACATATCACCAGCATTGCTGGCACTCATGTTCCTAATACACAGTGGTTTTGAAGAAACAACAGTACCAAGTAAAATCTGTAGGATGCAGAGCCAAGTACAATATATTTTTTTAACCAAGAAGAACATTTTTGGTTTCTAAAAAACATCCAATGTTATCCTCATATGGAGGCATTTACAGAAAGTTGACCTACAACTGGCCTTTATCTCAAATGTCCAACATCTCCTTTCTCTGCCTCTACCATTCTCATACTGACCTTGCTGTCAGCTAAACTTCATTTAGCTGTCAAGTGTGGACCTTGGGAAAGGTAATGCCTGATGTTCCCCACATGGCCACTAAACTTTACAATAATGAATTTGAGTAGGATTGATTGAATATGACTGAACTTTATTTTCCAAGGGAAATCAATGAATTAGGCATAGCATCCTGCATTACATTCAGCCTATTCTAAAATGCAAGCAAACAAACCCCACCCCATCCCATCCACCCCACACTCCACCCAACCCAAAATTGATATAACATGATATACAGGAAAAGAGAAGAGCAAGACCACATCTTGGCTGGACATCAAGAGGAGGCAGTATGGACATATGCTAGGGTGGAGTACAGCATGACTGGATATTATGTACATGTCACAACAGTATCACCTACCATACCATCTCTCATACCTGTCTGCCATAACATCTTTGCAACTGGAATCAGGTTTGGGCATTTCCAGCCTTGAATGCTTGAAGAGCAGTATTAACCAAGAGAGAAACCAAATAGATATCTTCCCATCAAACCTTTCTTTATAAGTTGGACTCTAGGTCTCTGAATGGTTTTGGATTATAGGCAAGCTGTAAAGGGTGACTGCATCCACGACCCAGGATACAGGGCAAGCAAAATGGGTTTCAATGACACAATGTAGTCCTGATGCCTTCTGGGAATCTCTTTGGATGCTTTGGACCATCCATGGCTGAACTACTAGAGTAGGGGGGTGGTGGGGGGGTGGGGGGGATGGGGGAATGGGGAGCAGGACATTAAGTGGCTCTGCCTGTACATTGCTCTCAGAACACAGGTACACTTTGCAAAGGAGTCAAATGGTACAGAGAGCCCTGGCCTGCCTACCTGCGCAGCATCTGTCTCCTTTCTTGGTTTCTTGGGCATTTCTTCCTTGCACTCCTGGCTGTCCAGCATCGGCTGATGTCTCCTCTTCCTCCGAGTGGTGAACACCTCCTCACTGCAGAGAGCACAGGTACAAAGTTCATCTCCTAATCTCACAGATATACACTCTGTAGGAATAGGGAAAACCACGACCACAAAAACATTACAAGAAACACAAGTCTCAGCCATCCGAAGCAAATGAGGTCGGATACATAATGAAAAGTGTATGAATGGAGAAACTCTCTGTAAAAGCTCTCCTTTCGTGGTCTCATTTTACCTTTAGATTGTACTTAGCTTTTTCCTCCTTCCTCCTAAATTCTTCCATCCTCTTGATTCCCCAATCATATACCATAGAAAGCAAGAGGAAAAAAGACCCACATCCAACTAAGAAATCCATGTTTTTTCAGAAGAAAGGAAAGCCAGGTTCACACACCTGTCATCTTGAAACTGAGGCTGAGGCTGGGGAGGGTATTGGTGTCGGGTCCTTCGGAAGATGTTGGACTGCTCACTCTCTGGGACATCATCCACGCTCATGGGAGCCGGCTCTGAGCAGAGACAACAGAAAGCTTGTGTGATGATGCATTCAAGTGTCTTCTGTTTTAAAAAATTTGCCCTGATATTTCACAAAACAAATTCATAAACTTTGATTCTTCTTTCATCCACTGATTAATCTTTCACTTCAATGTTCAAGGGAAAATCAATATCCTTGCTAGATGATAATATTACAACAACTCAATGCAGTGCTGTGAAGAGGGCTGGGACTGTCAGGTGCTTCCTGTGGAAGCGAGGTACAGAGGGTTCATCGCCCACTCCATGACCCATTCCCTGGTACAGCTGGGACGCGGTTTTCCACTCTCCAAGAGCTCATCAAAGAGCTACAGCACACAGCTGTGGATGCATCTTTGCGGCTTTGGCACAACAGGCAATGCCTAAGTGGGTCATAGGTCTGCCTCTCACAATGATCTCCCCTAGTGGCACATGCTGCTTGGGGCTGCCCATGTCCGAGCTACTGGAGTAGGCCCCAAAAGCTCCATGGACATGGGTTCCAGCTCAGGAGGGGGGCATCGTGCGGCAGCTGCCATATGTATATTGTCAGGTGTCACCAAAAAAAATTTTAACACACATGAAATATTTCAAACAGTCAGTGAGTGTTTATATCGCCTAGCTTACTTTCCAGTCGGACTGATATTTCAGACAGCTGCTGAGGAGATTCCGGGGAAACACTGGCTGCAGATGGAGACTGCCTCTCCTGCACCAGCCTCTCTGAGTCTCCTTTAGGCCTGGGAAAGAGAAAAAGAAAAGAAAATCTTGAATAAAGTATGAATATTAGCTAAGGGATCTCATTAAACAATAGCTTTAAGTCAGACACACAGCTAAGCATGCTCATTACTTGATAATGTGTAGGTTTCCAGAAAACATTCCAAAATATACAGAAACAAATGACACCACCAATGAAATTTTGTCAAGATGACCAGCATTCAAGTGGCATCCTGAACAGACTCATGCAGGGGTCAATGTTAACCACTGCCTGACTGCCTCAGGCAAGTAGACCCCTTCGTGTCGGGCAGGACATTGCATTGTTCAGCCTGCCTGACTGTCCCAGGCAAGTAGACCCCTTCGTGTCGGGCAGGACATTGCATTGTTCAGCCTGCCTGACTGTCCCAGGCAAGTAGACCCCTTCGTGTCGGGCAGGACATTGCATTGTTCAGCCTGCCTGACTGTCCCAGGCAAGTAGACCCCTTCGTGTCGGGCAGGACATTGCAGGGGTCAATGTTAACCACTGCCTGACTGCCTCAGGCAAGTAGACCCCTTCGTGTCGGGCAGGACATTGCATTGTTCAGCCTGCCTGACTGGGTTAGTGATATTTCCAATGATCGTTGTGCTATTTTGAGTTACACACTTGCACTCTAGGTGCCTCATTGATCATTGGTACCCAGCAGACTATCACAGTGAATGCCATTTTGTTGACTCATGTGGTTACTTCCCCTAGGAAAGAAACAGGCTTTCTCACTGGTTATGGTGTATGGTGTAGCCAATCAGTGATTTTGTTTTAAAACTGCCCACTTCCTCTGGCAAAAATGTTGCAGCACACTTTGTTTTCCTGTGGTATCAGCAAGAGAAGCAGCAGTTCAAATGGAACTGATCAGAATTTATCAGAGAAACATGACATATTGACAAAGCAAAAAATGCAGAAAGCCAACTGCGAAGTCACGGTCGTTCTCCCACAGGCTTTTAGTTGAGCTGAAGCGATACATGATACGCCAGTCAGAAATTGGGTCAGGCAATCTTAAAATAGCGCTGGCAGCGAGAGGCTTGTTGGGCGGCTCATGCTCCCTAACTGGGGCCAGTGGCTACTTCTGGAATGTAAACACTCTTCGTTTGCTCCTTTGTTCATTGTAAATCGATGTATTACAGTATGAAAGAGCTGAACTTCCTCTTTACTATGATATGCGTCATGTATGTACTTCGAGCAACGGTTTGTCTGCAATTCGTCTCCCAAAATCGGATTCAAGATGGCAGTTATTCACAGTGCGCGCGCGTGCGAGAGAGAGAGAGAGAGAGAGAGAGAGAGAGAGAGAGAGAGAGAGAGAGAGAGAGAGAGAGAGAGAGAGAGAGAGAGAGAGAGAGGACACAGACACTCTTGTGTTCAGTAAGGATAAGGTTTTCGTTCAGCGTTCACCAATGGCGTTCATCTTCATAAGTTTGAACAATTGTGAACATAGTTCGGCTTCTTGTGGATGCCAAGTTTCAGATGACATGAGAAATGAGAGTATTGAGGGGGATAATTGTGACTACATCTTCAACTTGCACTGTGTGAATATTTATTTCATATTGTTCAGTATGGACAGTTGTGACTGCAGTTTACCTCCTCTTGGACATACACTTATGGATGACAAGGGATGATAAATGGATGAATTTAACGATGAATCAGATAAGACCCTCTTCTTGTACGCCGCTGCTCTGTCAAATCATGTAGGCCAGTGCATGTAGTCAAATCGCATTCTATTGCTATTGCTCCACTAAATCACTCGGTGGCAAATTTGTTAAATGTATTCATGATTAGTATCGTTACAAAGCACAGGTTTTCAACTACATGCTTCGCTTATTAGAAATATCATTAAATGAGCGCAAGACGGTATTACACAGTGTGTAGAGGTACCCCCAAAGCTCTCCCCAGGCTGGCTGTCACTTGCACGCTGCAGAGGCTCCCTGTCAGCTGCGACCTAGGCATGTTTATTTTTAGCACCGCTATCAACAAGGCCTGGAACAGTAGCTTCCAAGATACCACACAGACATAATCCGAGGCTGTTTTCACGGAAATAGAAATTGTTTACGTCAAACTGAGAGCAGCAGCAAATCTGCTAATAGCTAGTCTTCAAGTACACCAAGTATGAGCTTCAGAATAACTTTGACCATGTTCATAGAAGTCATTAACTTCCCAGTAAAAATGTATAAAACAAATAGCAAGCGGAACAGTGCCACACAGACATAACCCGAGGCTGTTTTCACGGAAATAGAAATTGGTTACGTCAAACAAAGTGCAGCAGCAAATCTGCTAATAGCTAGTCTTCAAGTACACCAAATATGAGCTTCAGAATAACTTTGACCGTGTTCATAGAAGTCATTAACTTCCCAGTAAAAATGTATAAAACAAAGAGCAAGCGGACTCCCAAGGCCGCGCCACAGTGCGTACGTGACCGCTCCTCCGCTCTAGAGATACGTAGTTTGCTTTTGCCTAAGCCC
>JAWQFJ010007166.1:0-7500 GCA_034096865.1 Theodoxus fluviatilis | reverse complement strand
ATGGTTGCACATCTCCCGTACCACAGCTTAGGAGACAGCGCTCCCCTCCTACCAACATGGATGAAAGCACGTGGCCTCTACAGATAACTCCGGAAGTGACGACAACGCGTCTCCCACGTCACGGTGTCCCTCGTTTTTTGCCTCTTACGAATCGCGTAGGGAGACGCGGTGGGTCAATTCTTACCCCGAACCCACAGGGGGAGGTTTCCGTGAAGCGTCTTGATCATGAAACCAAAACTGAAAAAAGCATCGCTATACCCAGTGTCGTAGATCTGTTATTACCCTCGCGTTACCCGGAAGACTTCCCTGTGTTGTGAAACACCAAGCCTATTCACATCAATGTTTGCATTCATCAGAACACGGCAGATTCCGTCTCTAGCCCTTCTTCCAATTCATATGAGCCGCGTCGTGTTCGCCTTGAATGCCGGCTGTCCGTGCACACGGAACGCGATCTCCCCACGCCCTATGCGTCAACATACATTTCTTTGGACGGGAGCTCCTCGTTGAGCACACGTGGGGGACGTTTCACGGACGGCAAAGAGGCCACTCCCAAAGATTTCATAGTGGGTCTCCACCTCTGTAAAATGTTGGGATCTACAGCAGGTAAACGTTACTCCCGTACCATACTGCACATTTATTCTGGGGCGGTTTTTTTCGGTTCTACTCTGATTCAAACAAGTTCATATTTATTCAATCGGTTGAATGTAGAAAAGTAACCCCGAATTCTTCATTTTATTAATTAAGTCTGTCTGGGATTTTAAAAGGGATGTTCTCAACCACGCGTTGCTCCCTGTGTGATCTACTGACTTGAAAAGAGTGCTTAATGTATCGCTCCGAGGCTGAATTATTTCTAAATAACAATGCAGGGTTCCCACATGCCACATCCATTGTAAATCAAATCAGAGTACATCGTATTCAGCGGGACGTTTATCTGTGCATATGTCTGTCCGTGTGTCTGTATCCCTATGCCTGTCTGTCTATACATCTGTCTATCCGTGTCCGTCTGTCTGTCTGTCCGTCGTTTGTGTATCTACATGTATCTGGGCACATGTCAGTCCGTCTGTGTCGGTATGTCTGTCTATGTGTCTGTGCATCTATGAGTCCGTCTGTGTCGTATGTCTGTGTGTCTGTATATCTGTGTGTTATTCTGTCTGCCTGTCTGTCTGTCTGTCTGTCTGTCTGTCTGTCTGTCTGTCTGTCTGTCTGTCTGTCTGTCTGTCTGTCTGTCCTGGCTGGCTGGCTGGCTGGCTGGCTGGCTGGCTGGCTGGCTGTCTATATGTCTGGCTCGCTGTCTGTCTGGCAGGCTGTATGTCTGCCTGGCTGGCTGGCTGGCTGGCTGGCTGGCTGTCTGGCTGTCTGTCCCTCTGTCTGTGTGTCTGTGTGTCTGTCGGCGCATTTGTCAATCCATCAGTGTCGGTATGTCTGTCTATGCATCTGTCTGTCCGTGTGTCGGTGTCCTTATGTATGTCTGTCTGTGTATCTGTCTGTCACTTCACCCGCTTGTCAGTCCGTCCGCACGCCCATCCGTCTGTACGTGTGTCTCTCTATGTATTTGCATGTGTGTGCGTGCGCGCGCGCGCGAGTGTGTGTGTGTGCGTGTGTGTGTGTGTGTGTGTGTGTGTGTGAAAGAGAGAGAGAGAGAGAGAGAGAGAGAGAGAGAGAGAGAGAGAGAGAGATATCAAACAACGGCTACAAAGATTGTTATCGTCAAAAGTGGGTTGAGATCGCCCACGTCAGCAAAATATTCGCATTTAACTCTTTTATCGAAAACGGAAATGGCATAGTTGCCAGAAAATGGCCACGCGTGAGGACGAACATAACGTTTTTTGCGACAAGCATGCTCGACATTTTCAACGAAAAGGCATCGTTGCCAAACATTGCAGAAATCGCACCAGCACGTCGACAGAATAGTTTTCTGTCACGTTGCCGTGCAATATTAGCACGTTCTAATCTTATTGTCTGTGACGGCGTCCGCGAACAGCTACTCAAGTGGGTTCTTACTGGAGACGTAACAGTGGAAACTTGCTATCTAAATATCTTAATAGCGTTCCACCTCAGTTGATTCTTGTATAGACTGTGCCAATAAATAAGTCAGTTGCAAAATGCTCGGACGCTTAAATAAGAATTTCTTGTTTTTACATTCTTATAGTTTTCGATTATGTGCAATCTCACCCGGAAAAAAAACTTTTCCCCTCAAATATCACGCCGACCTTCACCTTGACAAACGAACACAGTCATGTGCGTGAGTGTTGAAACCGATAACTGAGTTACTAGAGGACTTAAGATGCAGTTTTACACTACAGCATCTTCTTTTTAGGTTTGTGGGGAGTGGGGTGGTCGGGGAGCTCGTTAATCGCAATAGATACCAGTCCATCAGTATAAGCACAAGCTAGGGGAAAAATTCCAATCACATTTATCAACACATTGAATCCGTTGCTGGCGGCTATGGTATAGTGGTAACGTTGTCGTTTCTCATGTGGGTGACTGGGGTTCGTTTTCTAGCCGAAATCCTTGTCATATTTATATATAAAAAATTCCCTCCTAGTTATCATTTAGCTGTTTTACCGGAACAAAGAAAATGTTCTGACCTTTCAAAAATGCGTCATTTTTTAGGAGGCCTGAAGGCTAATATCTCGCTTTTATTGGCAAAGAACGAAAGGAAAGTGTGAGGCGAGCGCGTTTCTCACAGTTCCTCACTAGGAAAGATAGGACAGTTTTGCCGAGAAAGCTTTCGAGATACTTCATTCAGAATTGCGGAAACCGTGCAAATTAGATTGTTGTTCACAGACGGCAGTGCCTCTAATGTGCTTGTGTCTCTCCGAACCCATATGGGCTGGGAGTTAATAGTCCCACCGCGTCTCCCTACGCTATTCGTGAGAGGCGAATGCATAGGGACATTGCGGCTCGACTTTTTCTCACTGTAACATTGCCTCGATATTTTTCGTGATCAACGGCCTTAGCCTGCAAAGACTGGTAGACCGTACGTGTCGAGACATCCACTCATCCGTGCTCCCTGTGGATTGGGGGTGAAAATAGATTCACCGCGTCTCCCTACGCGATTCTTAAGAGGCCAATAACTAGGGACAGTGTAACTTGATTTGCGTTTACAATGTAGTCTACATATTCTAATGATTTTCGTGCTTATTGGCCGTGCATAGCCTGCAAAAGCTATTAGGCAACAAAACGTTATTCACCATTCACCAACCCGTCGCTGTCCGAAAAGGAAAAAGTGTACGTTCAAGGAAGTATTTGCTCTTCGCGTGTTCCTTCATACATTGTGAAGAGTAAATAAACAAGTTATTATTACACAAACGTTGTAGAATTCTTATTACTGTAACCCTCATGATGAAGCGTCAATACTTCATACATGCACGCTCTCTGAAATGTGTCCCTTGAATTGGTGGGGAGTGTATCGAGGCAGAACACTTTTGACGAACTGTCCACATTTGCATCATAGTTCCTCTCTTTTCTTGACAAAGTTTCTGTACCATTCGAAATGTAACACTGGTGTGTTTAATCAAGTGGAAAAACTGTCGTGATGTCTATATCGTCAATAACTTCGTCTGGCAGCATTTTCTTAACCGATTCTCGCGCCTGGACGCAGCCACGTTATCTTGGACTTCCGCCTTGACAACTGATGATTGGCAGTTGCCTAGAAGTCTTGTCCCCTGCTAAACTTGTCTCTCCTGGCTCGCATGCATTTTTGGCCAACTAGGAAGCGGAGCAATCCGCCTCAGGTTTTCTGTTAACTGAATTTCATGTATACATTTATCTTGCCATCTCTGTAAATAACTCAATGTTTTTAATTCCCTTACGATCCTCCATTAAAATCTAGTCAATAAATCATAAGCTGATATTATGAGCGAATAGTGCAAAACCCATAGTTGCTTTTGTGTGATCAGGGACTTTCGTTCATTGTCGGTATATTCAATAGGGATAACAACAAAGGTACTGGTCTGGGTATATAGCGGTTGTCCTTTGGTTCAAGGATGACGAGATCCGTGCTTATCCCTGTGGACTCGTAAATGGCTCAGCAGGCCCACTTTGGAGCTGCAGAGACGATGGCAGCTGGGGCACTGGAACTCCGTGGACGTCACAGGGACAGTCGCAGGTCTGAGGCGACGTTCAAAGGCGAGCGCTTGTTGCTGCCGGCAGTCCGCCTCCAGCAAGTCAGATGTCTTGCGGGAGACAGCTCGCCTTCAGCAAGTCAGATGTCTTGCGGGGGACAGCTCGCCACCGGGCGCAATCCAGCGCTACCGCTTAACACTCGGGTGCTGCGATGCCACACTGTTTCTGGCTCTCCTTCAGGTTGTCCTTGCAGCCATTTCGTGGTGTTCATGCACGTGTATTACGCCTTCCTTGCACGAGTTCGCAAACAAAAGAGAGGGTGTGTTGGAATGCGCTCGTAGCCCAGTCTAATGACATGGCCAGGCCATCAAAGCTGGAATCTCAGCGACATCGTTCAGTCTCAGACTTCGAGGTTTGTGACTTTGTTCTGCCTACCGTATAGCCAGACTGGATCGGAGGACGCGCGAGTGGAACCTCTCCAGCTGTCTGATAAAGCGGCGATACCCAGTCCAGTGTCGCATCCGTATAAGACGGAGATGAGAGTATATAGAGCACGATGATACTGTCGACGTTTTGAGTGTGAAAACTCCTCGTCGGGCAAAACAATAAAAACACCAAAACGAAAAGGAAACTTAGCTACATAACACGTCCAGGCGCGGGAAGAGTGGCTGTGAAGTGGCAGAAACCAAGGCACAGAAAGTTCAACTTATTTCATCCAAGTCAGCAGAGCACACATTGAGACTGATGCATGTCACAGAAGAATAAAGGTTGAAAGCAGACAGAAGGAAGGGAAGGAAGAAGCATGCCAACAATAGCCAAGTTGCGCGGGGTGAGGAAAATATTGAGGTTTTGAGATGCCCCTGTGGGATGAGGATAAAATTGGACACACCGCGTCTCCCTACGCGTTTCGTCGGAGGTGAATAACCAGGGAAATAGTAACTTGACTTGTTTTTATTCTAACCTGTCCTTATGTTATTCGTGATTACTGGCCCTACATAACCCACAAAGGCTGATAGGCCGTAAAACTCCATACACCCATCCATCTAACCACTCTAACGATTTACCTTGATCAATGGCCTTACATGGGCTACAATGGCTGTTAGACCGTAACACTCCATCCAGCATATCTCAGCCCAGCCCAGCCCAGTCCAGCCCAGCCCAGCCCAGCAGAGCTCAGCCCAGCCCATCTATCCGAGTATTTGGTGTCCAGAAGAGAGATAAAACGGTGCTCTATTTGCTTGCCGTCTGCCGAGTCTACCCTTGCTTGCTACAGGATATAGACTCGGATGTTGGCTAGTGAATGCGAGGGGCTGTTGAGATGGTACGCAAACAGTACACCCGGAGTTATTTGAGTCCTGTGTTGAGTGTACGCTGTCTCTCCAATGTACTCAACGCCAGGGCAGGTAAAGCAGAATCCCCCTGTGGGCTACGGGTAAAAATTGACTCCACGTGTTTCGCAAGAGACGAATAATTATGGAAATAGTTACTTGATCTTATTTTAATCAATTCTGAGTTTTCGTGATTAATTGCCTCAACTAACCTACAAAGAAGGACAAAGCGTGTAATTACAATTAGACGTCCACTCAGGCAGAGCAGGAAATGGTACAGACGACGTTTTGGTGTGTGCACGTGAAGGGGTGTTTGACTTTGAGGAAAGTTTTGTGGGAGTACTTTGCGTTGGCTGATGTAAGGTGGGCACAGGGGCGACACCTGGCACGGTTGCAAGGTGGGGTGTTTCCTAGAACAGTCATGATACGCTAGCAAAGGCAACCTAAAAGGCGTTCCTTTCTCTCTTTTTTTCCTAGTGATTGCTGTAATCATCCTGGATTTGTTACTAAAACTAAAAGTATGACGAAAAAGCAAACACTGTCTGGTTTAGGACACTGATTAATCATAAGAACTCACTGAGAGGACATTGCACAAGATTGCAGTGTTCACACACACACACACACACACACACACACACACACACACGCACGCACGCACGTACACACACACACACACACTCACGCGCGCGCGCGCACTTGCGCACACACATACATACACACCCACCCAACGATGTTCACTGTGTATAGGGGGTATGAATCGACTCACTACGTCTCCCTACGCGAATCATAAGAGGCAAATAGCTAGGGACATGATGACTTACGCGTACTCTAACTAGTTTATTTGATTTTGTGACTAATGGCCTTACAGAGCATACACAGCCTGATAGGCCGTAAAACTGCATTTATTCATTGATTCATATGGGGGGCTGCGTTGAGAATATGCAGGGGGGAGTGGTGGGCATAAACTGCGGTGGCTAGCTCAAGGCAGACCTGGATGGAGAAGGTTCCAAACTTTGAAGATTATCTCTGGCAATCTAGTCAACAAGCCAACAGCTGTCAAACACAAAGACGACAAGTTCCTAGCGAAGGAACAAAAACAGCTAAATAGATATGGAAAACATTATTTTTAGGGAAGTCTTAAACAAGAGCGGCCTAGAGAAGGAGATGTAAGTTGAAACCATAATGAAAATATGAGAGATTGAAATGGAGAGAGGGCGCATTTCAGCGATAGAATCAAAGTGGCTAAAAGGCAGATTAAGAGTGATGGAGCTTCAGAGGAGGACAAAATCAGCCCCGACACGCTGAAGGCAGATCCTGTTCTTTGTGCAAAGATGCTTGTAATGATCTTCAACTGCAGCCACCTAATGCCTCACCGCAAGCTCAGAGGAGTGAGTGAGATGAGGTGAGTGAGTGAGGTTATGAAGGTGAATGATTGAGAAGACTGATTTAGGTGAGTAAGGTGAGGTGAATTAGGTAAGTGAGTGAGGTGAATGGGGTGACGGAATGAAGTAAGGTGTGTGGAGTATGTGAGTGAGTGAAGTGAGAGAGTGAGGTAAGTGAGTGGAGTGAGGTAAGTGAGTGGAGTGAGGTGAGTGACTGAAGTGCGATGAGTGAAGTGTGTGAGTGGAGTGAGGTGAATAAGTGGAGTGAGGAGTATGAGTGGAGTGAGGAGAGTGGAGTGAGGAGAGTGAGTGGAGTGAGGTATGGGAGCAGAGTGGAGTGAGGTAGGGGAGTAGAGTGGAGTGAGGTATGGGGGTAGAGTGGAGTGAGGTATGGGAGTAGAGTGGAGTGAGGTATGGGAGTAGAGTGGAGTGAGGTGAGTGAGTGGTGTGAGGTGAATGAGGGGATTGAGTGGAGTGAGGTAAGGGAGTGAAGTGAGGTATGGGAGTAGAGTGGAGTAAGGTGAGTGAGTGGAGTGAGGTGAGTGAATGGCGTGAGGTGAGGGAGTGGAGGGAGGTGAGGGAGGGGAGTGAGGTGAGTGACTGAAGTGCGATGAGTGAAGAGTGAGTGGAGTAAGGTGAGTGACGTGGGTGAATGGCGTAAGGTGCGTGAGTGAGTGGGGTGAGTGAGTGGTGTGAGGTGAGTGAGTGGTGTGAGGTGAGTG